>ML788362.1:217464-231162 GCA_009831015.1 Picea engelmannii
GGGAGGTGTTTCAGTGATCTGGAGGTGAATTTGGCCAAATCGAAGGAGGTTTTTGTCCATAACATGCCCATATACAATAGTATCCTTCAGTTTTTTCCCAGGTGTCATAATTAAAGAGAAATAGATGTCTGAGTGGACCTCTTTTTTGCATAAATTCGGCCCATCTTTCATGGCGGACAGTTCCAGATTTTTGGGGATTTGTTGCTATTTTTGGCCGAGGAAGTTAAATCCAAATTACACAACTTGTTGGGGGATCTCTCCTATTTATTGAGATTATTTTAATGTAAAAGGGGTTGATCATTGCATCTAAAAAGGTTGTTCTCTATAATTGTTTTTAGATTCACCAGTAATATAAAGGAATTGATGCACAAGATTCTTGCGTCTGGACATTGGTGATGTTTTTCTTGCTATGTTAATGTTTTATTACTCTGTTATCACCTTGTTTTCTAATTCCAACTGTTAAAAGGAAGTTAAAGAACATAATTTACCTCAGGTACTCTATATCTGGCCTTTTATCAGTCTGCATGTTATTATTCTGATTTTGAGTTAAAGAAATTCTTGAATGCTTCTTTACTTAAATGAACCTCTCACCTGTTCTATCTTTCCATCACATTTTTTCTTAATCGATCCAGTATCTTGGCTATCTCGCCCTGTGAAGAACCCCTTTAAAAGTTGTTTATTTGACCTTAAGTTTTGACTAGCCCAATGGGATTCTAAAGCAATCATTTAGCCAAACACCTCAAATAAAAAACAAACCCCTTTCTACATAACTAGCCTAATATCCTATTTCAAACAAATCTAAATTTGATAGAGAGATCCCTCTCTGGTTCTTGGAGGGCTAGATTTGTTGGTTTTGATGTTGCTTCTGTGACTGCCTTCACAGCCTTGGGAAAATTACAAAGTGCTAACATATCCATCTACTGATATTTCCTCCAATTAACACATATTGAAAAGGGTTAACGACGACAATGACGGTGGTCTTGCGAAGCAAAATGTAGTGACAGAACCATTGGACAACATGAATAGCTAGCAAAGAAAGTTTCTCAACATGAGAATAGATGAGTTTCGGTCTAACCAGGCCTTTACTAAGGTAGTATATAACATGCTCCTTGAGAATATCATCTTATTGAACCAAGACCATGTTGATGGTCGACTCTGCAGCAGCCAAATACAACAAGAAATCTCTGTTATAATCAAGAGGCCGGAGTAGAGGGGAAAATGTCAGGGCACGTTTCAATGCTTCGATGGAGCACTGAGAAACTTCATACCAACAAAATGGGACCCCTTTTTTCAATAGACGCATAAACCCTTTATTGATCTCGACGTAGTTCGCAACAAAACACCGAAGAAAATTCGCTTTCCCCTGTAAGCCCTAAAGTTGGGGTATCGTGCACGGGGGAGGAAATTGAACTATCGCCTCAACCTTGAGAGGATCAAACATGATCCCTGTTGTTAATACAATAAAACCTAAAAGATGACTTGACGTCACGCAAAAACTGCACTTGTTAGGATTCAAGCGAATCCGATAATAGTGACATCTCTCAAAGATCAGTCGAAGATGGGCGGGATGATCAGATCTCTTTTGAGAATGTGATGCTAGATCATCAAGATATGCCTAAACTATGTGTTTGAGGTCATGAAAATAGAACGACATGGCCCACTGAAAGGCGGATCTAACATTCTTTAGGCCAAAAGGCATCTTACTATACACGAATGTACCCCAAGGAAAAATAAAAGTTGTTTTATGTTGGTCCTCTGGTTTGATTTGAATCTGATTGTATACCAAGAAACCATCCATGAATGAAAAGACCTCGCGTCCTGCACATTCATCGACAATATGATTGATAAATGAGGTAGGGAAATTGTCTTTCAGGCAGGCCTTATTCAAATCACGGAATTCCATGCACACATGAATCATGCCCTGTTTCTTGTTAACCAGAACTGGGTTTGACACCCATTCTGTCAATTGTACAACATAGATAAAACCAAATTTGAGAATTTTTTCTACTTCTACCTTGATTGTTGCTGCTTTTTGAGGATTTAGCGGACAAATATTCTGTTGAACCGGCTTGGAATTAGGATAAGTCGTAATTTCATGCTCGACAATTCGTGGGTCGATGACTGGGATTTCCTCGTAAGACCAGGCAAAAACGTCGTGAAACTCTTTGAATAACTCGGTGTAAGTTCGAATCTCTTCGAGGGAGGAATCCGCTCCGACGAAAACATTCTCCACAATGCTAGGGGTTTTGGAGATATCAATTAGAATCGTTGTAGCAATACTTGCCATGTTACCCTTGGCGTAATCTCCGTGCGTAGCCAGAGGATTGATAGGACAATGATTATCTCCATTCACGGTCAAATTAAATTCTCTCGCCTATATTCTCCTTAACTCGGGAAGGAAGTAAGATCTATGATGTAGATCATCCCAAGTTCTATTGGGACTAGTCATTTCCTCGAGAATCACCTCGTCAGTGGGCAAGAGCAAGTCTAAAGGATATTGAGTGGAAAGAGAATCTTGAGCCCAAATAGGCTCGAGAACTAGATCTAACTCCTGTGAGAGAGTTGGATCGGGGTTGGCCGAAGTATGTTGGACAATGTTGTATGCAACCTTAGCCACAGATAAGAACATGGCCATGCTATAATGCCCTATTCCTTCCATTGAGGCCAATGGGGAAGGTAAAGTCCATAGATCATTAAAGTAGTTCATTCGGAACGACGATACTTGTAAAATTGCAGCCCTCGATTGGTCGGGAACAACTGATATAAGCCTTACATTGCTAGAAGGTGACGGGTAATCAAAGGTTCCCATCAACGATGGAAACAAACCAACACCTAAGTTGACAGTGCCAAGATGCGGATTATCAATCATCAGGACCGTGGAAGCCCCAGATGAAGGGTCAGGACAAGAGAAGGAAAATTGGTTGATGGGCACAATCTGGCCCTCATGTGGAAAACACAAGACTTGAAAAACCGTAGCAACCACCGAATGCATCGCATAAGTCCAACTCCTTCCTAACAATAGGTTTTAGTCGATAGGCGCATCTACCACTTCAACTTTGACACACACAGTTTTACCTTCCAACTACACGGGGAAGGAAGGAATAATTCCATGTGGTCTAAATGACCGACTGTCAAATGCTGTAAGCAACGTAGGCGATGGAGACAACTCAGGCTAGACAATGGCCTTCCAACATGACAACAGAATCATGCAAGTCGAGGCACCCTCATCAACCACTGTACGAAAAATGTTTTGCGTAAAAGATTTTGTGGTGTAAGCCACTACTATCTAAAAGGAAACATGGTGAGGAAGACAGGGTTTTAAGTTGGTTGGATCGAAAATGATCACTCTTGGGTTACAAGTCTCTGCTGCTCCCAAGGAAAACAATAAAGATTATCTCTATGAGGGGAAAATATGTAGGAATTTCAGAGCGGACATCGTGCAAGGGGTCTGTGCTAGACCCTCTATAATGGAGTAGTTCTGGACAACCCAGGTTTGGATTATGAGAATCCTTCTTAAACACACCTTTAGGGATGCAAGTCATCATTTCACCCGCTGCCTTCTCGATTTGGAGAGGAGTTGGTGGGTTAGTGGCTTCCTTTCCCTTCTTGGCAGGTTCTGTGATTTCATAGTCTCGTGCCCTGGTCGCTAAATGGGCTTCGATATTCATCATGTAAATATTTGCGGCCAGGTTGTTATTGGTAGGCATGAGGGATCCCTGACTGCCCCCTACTGCGCTCATGGATGCAAAAGCCTGAGCCATGTTTTTCCCTTGTGGAAAAGGGTTCATCAACACAACAGGTTGTTGTTGCGCTAATAACTTTTAGGATTCTACAAGCTGAGGGAACAGGTGATTCGAGTGGTCTTCTGTGCATAGATTACATGGATACTTCAACTTCTTCTTATTCATTTTTCCCCCACCAACATTATTGGTAGCGTTTTTATCCCCTTTACCCTTCTTGTTCTTTTGTTTCTTCTTTCCCTCGGCTTGTTGGTTGGCCTTGGGATTCGTCGACTGCACACTGTGTACATTTGACGTCTGGGTAGGGGGAACAATCGAACTCAGATTATGGTTGGCCACAGTCTTTTGTATCGAAAATTATTGCAACTGATTCAACAACATGTCTGTGGACTTACTTTGTGATGATCCCACTATACCGTCAGCATGGGGTCCATACTTTTGCTTGGCCTTATCAAGAGTAGACCATGACGCATCTGGAAAGATCTCATAGAGCATGCAAGACTGTGAGTAGATCAGTTCAAGCTGTTGGGCTCTCATAATTGCTTCCTCTTCTGAAAACACTCCAAAAGTCGCTACGTCCTTGGATACGTAGGGCACCAAAGACTTCAAGAACCACTCAAGAAAGAAAGTAGGAGGTACCTTGACCTCATATAATCTCTTTCTACGCCACCATTCTTGGATATGATCAGAGATGTGGTCGGCCTTGGTTTTCTCAAAGTTGGCCAACAATTCGGTGTCGGCATCGTATCTCACAGGGAAGTGGAAATGGTTCAAGAAGACCATTTCCAAATCGTTGAAGTAAGATTACCTCGAGAGATAGTGATGCAGGAGCATCATTGGCAAGCGCGCAGAGGTGGAACCACTCAACACATGAGAGTTCTTCCAGAAATTCAACGTGGGAATTCACCTTTGGAGGCACGCTTGAACCGGTGTCGAATTTTACCCTTTGAGGCAAAGTTTTGAAATTGTAAAAAGAGCAGGAGTCTCCACTTTGGCTCTGGAATGCGACTGAGATAAGATAGCATAGGATGAATTTTAGAGTAGGCAAGTAGCCAAGAGAAACCCTAGAAACATTTTTTTTGAGTTATGTAGAAGTTTGTACACACAGTTAGGGAGAGCTAAAATACAGAGAGAAATTAGTTGTAAGAGAGAACTGCGAGTAAGCAGTAGATCTCAGTGTTTTGGGTTACTGTAATTTTGAATGTATTCTGTAGCCATTGGGAACTTGTGAATATAACAGAAGGAAAATTGATCCAAATGTATGGTGTGTGGACTGTGTCTATTTTCCTGTCATTTCTGTTTTCATGAACAAGTGGATGGAACGGTGAGTTTTTTCCAGTTTTAATGGTTTCTCTTCATTGGAATCTCTCCAAGGTGTGCATCGAGCGAGAGACGAATGTAAGGAAATCAAGAGTAATTTCTCAGTGAGAAATATTGTGGATCTGAGTTATCGAGATCCCTTAGATGCAAGGAGTGCGTGGGAAATTGAATTTTGAACTAGACAAAGCTCAGGAGGAACAACACTTCGTAAAGTGTTATCGAGATCCAGGAACTCATTCCCTGGAAGAAGTGAAGAACGAGTCTTCGAAGACTTAGAAAATATTCTAAGTCTGAAGTGAGTAAAATCTCAAGAGGAAGAATGTCGCCGAACGTTGGATCACGGTGGAGAATCCCATGGACCATCTGATTTGAGGTAGGAGCACAGTATTTAACCCTGCGTAGATCCAGGAGGGGAGATCTTAGGGATCTGAACAGATGGTGGAGAGTCCTCGAGGAGAAACGCCGAAATCCCGCGAGTTGTTGGATAAGGTGGAGCTGCAAGGAAGTTACTGGTGAAGGCTTCTTGACGTCCAAATCTCAGGGAGAATAGTGACCATTGATCTCAGATAGATCTGGACCATCGGTCCATTTCGTGAACTTGGGCATCACGAGCTGGGACGCAGTGTTCTTGGTGCTTCAAAACTCCGAGGCATGAGATCACCAGATAGAGAGGGCTGTCCATTTTGTGAACTCAGACATCATGAGTTGGGAGGCAGTGTTCTTGGTGCTTCAAAACCCCGAGTCGCGAGATCATGAGATAGTGAGGCCAGTCCATTTCACGAACTCGGGTATCATGAGTTGGGAGGCGAAGTTCTTTGCGCTTCGAACCCCCGAGTCGCGAGATCGCAATTTGACCTGCACCGTCGATCACAAGCAGATATGGACCGTTGGACCACATCGCAACCTCGGGTGTTGCTAGTTGGAAGGACAAAGGTCCTTGTCTCCCAAGCCCCGAATCACAAAATAGCCAAAGGCAGGAAGGATAAGGGTGCGGTCACGACTCTTGGTCGTGTACTGTGGGAGCTCACGCTTGGCGCTTGGAAAATTCAACTGAGCATTTGTGGTGGGAACTGTGTGTTCGTTCGAAGGGTTCCAATTTGGAACCAGAAGAGCCATTTTGGATCCGGAACCAGAAGATCTCGATCGAGAGGTCACACAACCCTCAAGAGGGATAGGGGGTTTGCATCAGATAGAGATTAATATACCATTTCATAGCACCCCCTATAAGACTACGTTGAAGAAGGAACATCTGGACAGAGTCATCCTTCAATGAGTTTGACGAGCACCACAAATGAAAATTGATGACATGATCACCTGGATATTCGCTAGGCTTTCCCTCAAATTTTGGAATATCTTAAGGCAACTTAGTCGGCATGGGGGGCCAATGCAAATCATAACAAATCGGTTCATTTAGTAATCTCGAAAATTCTGGCAAATGTAGAGTTTCCAGAAAAGGTAGTTTCGGTTGTGAACTATTGACAGGAAAAAAGGGTCATGGAGTTTGACTATCACCGGGTTGCCAGGAAAAGTTGGACTGCTGGCCAGGGTTTTGGTAAACTTTGTGGCCTTGACCAATATAGGGAAACTGCGTCTATTGGGGTATCATAAATTGAATCCCGAAATCAGATGACATAGCTTGTGTGGGGATTTCTCTCTGCATTGTGTTCTAAGGACCTTGGAAGGGGATTCCCCCATCCGATCCAACGGGCATGGGTATTGAGCCTTTCCCAGGGTTCCATTAAGTATGGAAGGGGTTGCCCCTGACTGACATATCTTGCGAGGGAGCTGATCCCTACCAAGGATTCCAAAGACCCTATGTGGAGAAAACTCCAGTTATCTCTCCCTGTGAAGGAATAGTACCTTGCACCGGGTTTTGTTGACCAAAGCTGGGGTTTCCCCCAGTCGAGATGGAAGCAAAAGAAAAAAAATTGTTCCCAAATGCACTGAACAAATAGAACGACATAGATCCTACCTATGTTGTATAAGATGAAGGTCCTAAACTGCCTCCACCAAACAATCTATAAATAGTGTTTGGCCCGATTGGCTGCTGAAAAGCACCACCGAGCAAAGGGGACAACGAAGGTATATGACCCCCACCATAAGGGATATCATTAAAAGGGACAAAATTTCCCCTGGTTGACCCTTGCATGAGAGCGTTCAAGCTCCCTTCCCACAGACCCATGGTCTGTAAGGTAGAATAAGTAAGAACCGAGTTTGTATCAAATTCGAGCATCCCGTATGAGAAGGGAGGGTTGGTCACACTCTGAGTAAATAGAATAGTGGTTGAAGCCAATACTGTTATCATACCATTGCCCAAAGTTGAGGGAGTGGAGACCACTGTGGTCCTGACTGGAAAAGGTGGGAGATGAGGTAGGATACCCCCTAAAGTAGTAGCCGTAACAAGAGTATGAGGACTCCTGGACGAAGTAACAACATTTTCTTCTATTATTGCTCGTAGGACTAGCTGGCACTCAGAAGATGTCACCTCGGGAGGGACAATCTGAATCAAGATCGGCATCTACAAGTCAGTGATCAGAGGGTTAGCTAGCTTGAAACCTTCAGTTTCAAGGTCAGATACAGTGGATTACTCTGGATCCGAAAAGTCTCCTCGCGGAGTTGGCTTGGGCACAGTTTCTTGCGGCCCGGTCGCTTCGAACGAACCTTCTTGATCAAGTCTTTGCCTTAACAGTGGCGGAGGCGGCTCCAAAGTAATCGACAACAGGCCCTGAAGCCTTTGCGACTGACAGAGCTGTTGATATTCCACTTTGTGAAATGATCAAATGACACAATAAGGCTTGACTAGTGTAGACCACAAAGCACACACTAAAAAGGTTTCCTAAATATAAATCAAGCAATTGACTATCTAGTGGGAATGATGGTTATGCCAATCGACACTAGAGCAACTAACCGATGCAAGTGCAACTTGAACATGGAAGCACCCTCTAGTTATACTCTGCGAAGCGCGATCCGACGTTCGCCCTAGGTACTGCGGTATACCCCCGCAGTCACCTATGTAAGTTCGTAAAATATGGGCAACTAGGTTGCCAACTCGCAGTCAGTTACTAGGTAGGTACAGTGGACAGTCGGGCAGATCGTAATGAGCAGGATAACAAGTATGAATCCCTTCAAGGGTATTGAAAGAAAATGGTCTAGAAGACAACTGAGGATCTCGAACGGGTTTGAGGTCCACAAATATCCGTGGGAAAATGCGATCGGTATTGTTATCAAGAAATACCCTCAATATACAATCCCCGCTACGTTCAGTCCAGCTTTGGAGGGGTTATCTCCTCTGCTTTTCCTCACGCGACCTCATGTTTATCCCTTGTGTTAGAGGGGGGTCCCAACTAAATCTTACGACACTGAACTTAAATAACTCCCTAACTCAGACTCCAATGTTTGTTTTAAAGTGGCCTTGAAGAGTTTCCTCTTCACACCTAATTCAAGGCCCTAAAACCCTAAACTAGTTTGTGAACCCTACAAATAGAAAAGTCTAATGTATTTTAGATTAGGAATTATTTTTAAGGTTTGATTTACACAAAAGGTACAGTAGTGAAACTAATGGTGTTATGAAGAGACGAAAAAGGAAGAGAAATTTAAAGCACTTGAAAGCAAAATTACTTCGAAATTAAAAGCAAGTCTTGTAACCAACTCTTTGTAAATTCAACTTTTCTAACTGATATTTCAAGATCTTTTAAATGAAGAAATCCTAAAACTTTCTTTCGTTTGACTAAAAACTACTTATGTTTCAGGAAATAAAAAATAACTTGGAAATAAAGACTCTTTTTCCTTTTGCAAATAACACCTTTAACTACTTTACCAAACTAAATGCAGGAAAATAAATTCTATTTTTTTTCTATTTTTGAACTGCTTTTAATGAGAAAAAACTGAAGTAAACTTTTTGTTTTCTCAAAGCAAGAAAAAAGGGTAAAAAGAAAAATTAAAACAAGATTGATAAAGACCCTAAGCCCACTGTGGATCCTAGGGATTCAACCAAGAAATCAAAAGGAGAATCTAAAACTTGACAGCTTGCTCAAAACGTTTTAGGGAAAATACAAGAAGACTAAGGAAACACGTAAAATTGAACCTATATGCAAGATATGGCCACAGACAGATACTCTGGTTGATTCAAGAAAGACCTGAGAAGTTTGAACTTCTACCAGGAAACAGGAAAAATCCCTCTTTATTAAAAATATTTTCATGAAACAGAGAGATGGGTTGTTGCATCATCAGCCTGTGTATGTACGCGGGTTGTTTACTGTGCAGAGCACATATGTACGCGGGCTGACCCAAAACATGGCACATACAGCTCTAAGTCTTTTCAAAAATAAAAAGGCAAGGCAGACTTAGAGGGTAGGGAAAGATGGTATGCACCTTGTAGGTGACCAGAACCCCTTGACAGACTCAGTAAACTTAACTAAAACTCGAAAGGAAAACAAAACCAATCAATCAAACCAAAACCCCCTAAAAAACCCTAGAGAGATCCCTAGTATGGTCGCTAGTTCTACTAGCGGGAAAATCCCCCCTTTAACTATACCAGAGTTTAAGATATAGATAGAGTGAATGACCGTCTAAAAGTCAATCTAATTTCTACTCTACCCCAAACATACCAAAACAAATGAAAATAAAGCAATCAGAGAGAAGATCGGTAATTGTACCTTTTATCCCACGTCTGGTGATGATCTCCTCAAGCTCTATAGTTACAATGACTACAAGTCTCCTCCCAAGGCTGACCTGCATAGGAAAAAAATGACTAGAAGCATGCTATTTCTATTCATAAATTAGGGTTAGATATCAAATTCTATGTATAAATCAAAGAAAATACACAAAACATCATCATTTGGGACAGGGAGAATAGATTCTTTTATTCATAAAAAAAAGACTGAAACTTACAATCCATGTCAGTCACCATTTCCTGAACCTGGTCCGGGCTTCTCTTTACAATGCTCCAAGTGCACCTTCAATAGGCATATTATCTTAATCTTCTAATCACCTCAAGGGAAGGGAATGGATTGAATGGAAGAAGAAGGGGTTGAAGAGGGAATCCTGAGGCAATAACTCACAAAAGGTAGCAAATGCTTGGGAAAGGAAGGGAAGTGAAATTTGGCAGAGGTTCATCGTTCTTATGATTCGTTATGAAATGAGACCACAACACGTCCTTTTATATGACAAAATGATGGTTATTTGGTTGGGTGATGGGCTATAGTAGGTGAACTAGTTGGGAAACCTCCAATAGCCCGTGAATTTCACCGAATTCCTTACAAATTTTTAATTTTAGCAACTTTTGCAAGCATACACGGGTTATTTAGTGTGTAGCAAGTGTATATACATAGGATATCTAGTATGAACCAAGTGTATGTACGTGGGCTGTAGTGGTGCAGGGTGCGTACATGCTCTAAAAATTGGTTTTTTAGGTAGAGCTTCTCAGTGGTGATTTGGCAAATGATGCTAGTAAGAGGGCCAATGCTAGGTATGCATGAGTAGGGAATTTTAGGGCTATAATAGTACCCCAAGTGATATCAAACCCAAAACCCTAGAAGGTGACATCATCATCAGAAGGAGGCCAACATCAAGGGTTTAGGGAACTATGTCCAAGGTGGAGGAAGTTGCATCTTGTCTCTGCATGGTGTCTGGATGTTAGCTACTACAATTTCCTCCATCCAATGAGTAATATGCCCTGGGGGTACAACGCCCAACATGTGGGATTTCGGCCCATCTGTGTGCCATCATGACCAAATTTGTTAAAACCAAGCTCATTTGTCCATTGTCCAAGGTTCTGAGGATGTGAGAGTTCATGTCTGAAGGTGCTAAGTCACTAACTGACTTACTGCTCTGCATCACACGTGCCAAAGTCCTGCAATAAGGGCACAATGTACTGGGTCAAATCCTAGGACGTTCCTCAAAGAACCATGTCAGGGCCATCTAAATCAAAATAGAATATAAGACAAGTTAAACCAATTTTCATCATAAATATTAGTCCTTAAGTCATTCAAAGTAAGTTGTTACTTCAAATATAAGCCAAGTGAACAATTCACCTCAGTATCCCCTTAAAGCATCACACCAGCCCACGAATTCATGTTAGTTGGAAATTTTGAATATGGGAGGGCCTTCATCCAAACCTATTAGGTGTGCCAACCAAGACAATGAAAGAAAAGACCCAGGTAGAGGGCTAGGTCCCAAGGGAAACAGTGAAAGAAAGAAACCATTCAAGAGTAAGTGCGATAGTGGTATGAATTTGGGCTTACTTAATTTCTTATGGTGTTATTAAATCCATTTCTATGATCACCTCTGTAGAGGGAGCGCTTGATGCTTGAGATACCCTGTCCTCCATACTTTTTTCATTCTGAACCCCTTAATGTCCTTTTGATACCTGTTATCCCCGATTTCATGGGATAATGAGGAGATCATGTCTCGAGGCCCACAAGTCCTAGACATGGAGTACCGAGAGCAGGATTGACCTAAGCATGGACCTGGAGGGCCCATTTTTCTTCTTTTTCATCAGACTCGTCTTGTCAGTAGCAAAAACATCCATCACCTTTGGATCGACCTCTTTAGTTGTGCTCTCTGAGGGGAGAACGAGATTGACCAAGGATGGTATCGGATCAACCACTTTGTCAACTGGTTCAACTAAGGACGTGACTATATTGACGACATGATCAACCGGATTGACCGGTGAAGGGACCAGAGTGATCATTCCATCAACTACAGGTGGGTTGAGAGAAAGCTTGCGATAAGAGGCTGGGAGTTGAGGCTGTGAAACAGTCATGTCTTCTAGTAATTTCAAGGCTTTGTCCATATGAGGGAAAAGATGAGCTAGATGACTCCCTTTGCATAACATACACGAGAACTTGACTCTACTTTTCTTCTTCCCAACCGTATCATGACTAGTTGATGGGAGGTCATCAGTATGTTGTTCAGAGGCTGATGACATGGATTGGTCAGGGTGTGTACACCATACTTCTATAACCTTGGATAGACCAGGGAAATCCTTAAGAAGATGGCTACCCTTACAAATCCTGCAAGGGTAGTTGGGCTTACGGGTTGTTTGGGTGATCTTGAAATCATCAACACTCCTAGCATGAGTAACAGTAACTGGTTGTTTTACAACATGTTTGACAGTGGTTGGAGGTTTTGACCCTTGTTTATATTTCTTCTTCTTAATCTTTATTTTCTTCTTATTATTATTCACTGGGTTACTAGCTTCAGAACTTTCACTCGACGAAGAAGATGAAACGGAAGGAGACTTTGCAAGCGAAGAAGGCGAAGAAGAACTTACTGGTGAAGAAGGTGAAGGATCAACATGAGGTTGATGCTCTTGGGGGGAAGTTCTTGTGATTGAAGAACTAACTACATTCGGGATTACTTGAGTGGAAAACAACCACACCGACAATCCAATAGTGAGACTTGGAAGGCTCAAAGTAGTGATGTGAGGAGGACCGATGTTTCCATATGAAGGAAAAATAAAAGGTTCCCCTAGAGTAGGGGTTCCTTCATTGGTCATTCCAAGAACTGATGCCATTAAATAAATCCAACCTAGAGTCTTCTAGTGAAAACAAACAGCACACGCTAAAAATCTAGGAAGCAAGCAAACAAACAAAACCTTCTCACAATGAAAACACTAGTTGGTGATGAAATCCAATGTCGCGGGAACAATGTAAGAAAGGGCTAAGATAGAGCAGGTGGAAAAGTTACGTTGATGACCTACTTAATGGACTTACACCCTGGTGCAAGCTCCCACACATAATCGTGGGTATACCCTCCAAGGAGCCCGAGTGAGTTTGGCCAACGTCGATTCCAGGTACCATGAAGACTTGCCCCTCCACAGTCAGCTTGTGTAAAGAACCTAGAGAGATAGGCCACTAAGGTTACCAATTACTACAATGATTCCTGGGGAAACAATCGACAGTCTGATCCACGTGCAAGGGCAGGGTATCTAGCCCGAAATCAAATCAAATCACTTGAGGGTATACCTCTCAAGAGACCCCCATAATACATGCAACCTCTACACCAAGACCAACAAAGCAGGGTGAGTAACTGATCCAGGTGGATATCGGTGGCCACCCACCTTTTCCAATTGGCTCAAAACATTTTTCTGGCCATCTTGGCAATTTACTATTTTTAGCAGGTTTTAACTTTCGGGGCCATTTTGAGGGTCCAAATGAAGGTTTTTCAAGATAGAGGTTCTCAATTATATCCAAAGGCATAATTGAGCCCCCAAAATGAATCTCCTCGACAATACCTTTCCAACGAGATATCACATGCCTAAAACGGAGATTGTATGCAAAAGTTACGACCCCGGGAAGTTGATGTACTCACTTACCCAAACGGGGCCCACATGACTTTTGGCGCTTCATCTCCTAGGGCTAGGTTTTTGGATGTATAGGAATTTTGGCATTCCCGTCTATTGTAAAAGGGCCTTCCGAGCCTCATTGTAATCATCTTCTTGTGAATGCGAGTAGCCATCACATCTCTTCTCAGAGATAAGCTGCCACCATTCTAGTGAGTCTTTCACTCTGTATTTTTACAGTCTCTGTACATTTCTCTGATTAATAGAAATCGTGTATTAATGTATATCTGTGTTTATGGTTTCATATCTGATACATTTCTGTTATATTATTGAATATCTGCAATATCTCTGTGC
>ML788362.1:242978-268856 GCA_009831015.1 Picea engelmannii
CGATGATCCATTATCGAATGCCAACAATGATCCTCATCTACATTGCCCAGTAAATTAAGCACAACACTTAGCATGATACAACCTGTATCAATAATATCTCCTTATTCTAAACTTAATTTCATAATTTCAATATTGAAACCATTCATTAGAAGTCAAGAAATAGTTGTTGATTAATTGGGTTGGTTGTCATTGATGTCGACCCTTGAAGAAAGTCTGGAAGCGAATTCTGGTAGCACAAAGGTTTGGGTAATGGACCCAGGTTTGTTTGATGTATAATGGTATGTGTTTTGATATATTTGTAGGTAATACTATTGTATATGGATAGTACATGTCATTTCGTTTCCGGTGGTATGTGGAACGCCACATAACTCCTCACGGTTTGAGAGTTATGGCCTTATGAAGTTGAAGGAGCCTCATATGATTGGCTTGAAACCCCAAAAGGTCAAAGAAGTCAAAGTGCTTGCAAAGAAGAAATTATTTAAATAATAAATTTAAGTGACAAATTCAAAGAGGATTATTTAAATAATCAAGTGAAGTGACAAAGTCAAAGAGGATTATTTAAATAATAAAGTGAACTGACAAAATCAAAGAGGATTATTTAAATAATAAAGTGAAGTGACAAAGTCAAGGAGGATTATTTAAATAATAAAGTAAATGGAGAAATTTCTAATTATGGAAAGTGGTTATAATAAGGTTAACCCTAAAATGAGGAAAATGGGTTAAGTGGTCATACATGGAAAAGTGGAAATTTGGGCAAAGTTGGACATAGATGACTATGTGGACAAAGTGGCTATGTGGACAAAGTGGCCTGGAAGATACTTATAAGGAAGCTACTTGGACAGTATAAATAAGAGGCAAGGCTCTCTCATTTTAATCACACTTTAGCATATTGAATATCTACAAGTGACTGAGGTAACCAAAGGATATCTAAGCCGAATTTCAGAGGGAAGGTGAAGTAAAGAAGGATGAAATGCAAGGGAGGATAAATTCTTTTGATGATGCTTTCTAAGGTATGTTATTTACAGGTCATCTCACCATTTTCACAATAACGTTTTTTATAGAATGATTCAGACCGTGAAATTGGGAGGTCATTGAGAAAACATATCCAAGTAGTTGTGGTACAAATTTCAGCTCGTGGTTCGTTGTATTTTTGGAGTTACACTCCGTGGAAAATAGGGTTAAGGCTTTTTTGACGGGAGAAATTGACTGCTCGTCAACTGGAGGAGTGAATACGGTCCGGGGTTGTCTACTTAACCCAAGCCATTTGGGTTAATCCACTCCGATGGGTTTAGCGGCTCCGTTAGCCGATCTAAGTCCTAAGGAAGTGAAAGACAAAACTAAAGAAGATAAAATAACTTAATAAAAAAAACACTCGCTGAAAACTATATACAAATCTAAGTTATACTTACAGTTTACTAACTAATATTTATAAAATAGCTCTACTTATTATATGTACAATATATCCATATGATTATATCTCCAATATATGTATAACATTTACAGAATGCAAATTTTAATCTAAACCTGCGAAAATCAAATATGGATTGATTTATGACAGCAAAACCATCATTCAGTCTTTTTGATTTTTTATAACGTTTATAAACAAGAAATGAAATAGCTAACTGTCTAATTGAAAACATATATGAATAGTAAAATGTGTTTATATTACAAGAAATTTCTATATTAATTAAACTAATAAAATAAAACTAGCAAACTGACCTGTAATTGCATCTCCTATTTGTCCTGTGTACATTATCCAATTTCATTGTTTGATGGGGTAAACCACAACAGATATTCCAAATGCTTCTCGTAAACGGGAAGAAATAATGATTGAATGCTAATGACATAACATATAAGAGAAGTAGTGACAACAATTTTATAATTTCACAAATGGTCACATTGAGATAAATCTGGCTTTGAAAATTTGTATATAAATGCTCATTGAATACAGAAGATTAATCTTCTAATCTCAAATTTGAACAGAGTAATTACTGTATGTAATATAAGGGACATAAAACACGGATATCATATAAATTTCATCACACCAATCTTTAATAAACCATGATATCTAAAGTAGTCACAATTTAATTACAAATCAAAATGACTATAACTTGAATAAAAATACGATATATCGAAGCTAAAGTTGTACCAATATCAACTTCCATTCAAGATTGTCAATCATAAATCCATAGTTTTTTCTCCCAGGTAGCGATGGGTCTTTAGTTTACAAAACAACACATTTATATAGGTTACATGATCAAAACGTTTCTTGTGGATATCATCTAATTTGTTCCAAAAAAAGTGGGGGATGCAACCTCCCAGATTCTACTTGATATCAAAACTAATAGCCTATTCTAAAACAACATAAAGATAGCATGCTGAGGGATGCCACCAGTGGTTCAAATCTCCTTTATAAATCGTAGGTTCCTGAAAACACATAAGAATAAAAGATTTCAGATGCATTTTTAGTTATTCAAACAAGTAATTCGAATTTTTGTAACTAGCTACAGAATCTCACGATTCTATAGCTAGTTATAATTATAACTAGAATCGTATTTTATTGAATCAATCAAAATAGACTAGAGGTAATCTGTGCAAACAAATCATGTATCCTAATTTAAAAAAGACAAAATCATCCTAAACTTATTTTAAAAAAAACATACCTCAAATTAAGGGATTCGACTTAATCAAGCAATTTTTGAATTTACTATGGCAATCGTTGCTTCCACGTTCTTAAAAACAATAGACCCTGTGTTTTTTTGTCGTTTATCTTTGGTTTGAGCTACGGATTGAAGTCTGCCATTATATTTTGTTAGCAAATTCACCTGGTCTTCCAAGGATTTTAGCCGAGACTGAAGTAAAGGCACGTCTTTGTAATACCTATCGATCCATGATCGACATTCGTTACATTGCAGCTGAATAGACTGTGTATTAGCAGTGATAGTATTAACAGGTGGGGAATTTTCCATTATACCTATAGGTTCATTACTCAGTTTGATTCCAGGGAAATTGGGATTGTCTTTTAGACACGGTGGAAGGTTTGTAATATAATCATAGGGTTTACCAGAGCAAAGCCCATACGAATATGGATATTCTTCAGTCAGGAATCTTTCAATTTTTGAATCGGAGTCCTCTCTTAACAAAATCGTGTTTTGGTCTACACAGGTCTTGGGTTTATTTCGGGCACATCGTGAAACCCACAGAGCGGCCCTTTTTCTCTTATAATTGATATCAACATTTCCTGTACACTTTTTCCTTGTGGATTTTTTAACAGACTTAACACCACCCTTGGGATACGAATCTGGTAGAGTGTCGGGTTGGGTAGTGTTAGGATAGGTCGAGGGTTCCACATCAGAAATAGGATCATAGGGAAAGAGTGAAGGAGGAGAGATGGTAGGCTTGACGAGGTTTTATGAGACGACAAGCTTGTCAACCTATCCTAACTCACTGCTAGCAAAACCATTTCGTAACAGAAAGGCATCCCAACAATCATAGTTTAACTTCAACTGATGTATAATAATAATCTTGATCAAACAATGGCGGAACAAGCTAGAATCATATTTCTGCCTTTTAAAATGCTTTGCCATTTTGTATAGACTTCGAAGGAGAAAATAGGGCATGTTCAGGGGGAAATCGATAAAACTCATGAGCAACCGCAAGTGATATAAGAAAAATAAACCATATCTCCCCTCACAGGTAACGAACTGTTTCACGATAGCTAACAGATCATGCCATCTAGGTTTTAGAGCTGAGACAGGCATACCTCGGTCGCAGCTGGTAATCCTTCTTGAGGTGAACAACAATGACCAGGGAACCTCTTCAACCTTTGAGTTTTTGAACCACTTTTTTCCCTCAGCTGGTAGACCGGTGGCTTGGCTAATAAAATATTCATTTAACTCAAGCTGGACATCTCCTATTTTAGCTCTGCAACCATCGAACGTCAACGCGAATTCTTGATCAACTGTTAAATTAAAACCCTTGAACTTTTCAACAAACACACGCTAGCCATTCCTTTCTAAGTCTTCTCTGGCATTATCAAACGATAACAATGTCTAGACACTGTTGGGCTCAATCCTCACCACATGAGCCATGGCTAACAACAAAGAATCGACACGAGATTCAGAGGTAGGGTTTGGCAGAACAAGCACAGAGCCATTGCCCCGAGCTTCCCCAACGCAATGCAAAGACAGCTCAAAATGGTAGGTGGGAGTGTTAATTACTATGCGTGTGAGAAAAGTGGTGTAAATCGAGGCCATGCAAAAACATAACACCGCACTATACTTGGAATGACACCTCGGCATAATGGTACACACAAAGATCATAACAGTTGAAAACAATAGTATGCATATCCACGATTTGATCACAAAATCAATATGTCAAATAAACAATTGAATCAAAATTTTTTATAAATCAAAACCCCATTAACATTAATCGAATGCTAAATGGGTGGTGGTTTAATACTCATGTAACCAAGGTGTGTTCAAGACCAAGGGGTTATAACCATGAAAACAACCATGTTCATAGCGAAATACGACAATGCGACAATAGACCATATGAACATTAATCCTTTAATGAAATCAAACATGAGTTCCAGCTGTGAGTTTTCATTCTTACAGTCATGAAAACAAAATAAAAAAACAGGTATGTAGAAAGCGACGAGTAACGAGAATTTAAAAAACCTATGTAGGCAGCTTGTAAAAAGAGAGATTATATTATTTCTGCTAACATGCTTTAAAATAGAGTTACATGAACCACGCGTTGAAATTTGTACCATAGCTACTTGGTATCCACCTGTTAAGGCTTGGCAATATCCTCCCAAGATAATTGAGTAATTTCTTATAGGCATATCAATTACCTGAATGTTGAGGGTTGTCCTTATTTCAGGATGAGCGCATAAAACTAAGGTCACATATTTAATCTCGCCTATGGTTGTTTGTTGTAGACTATTATAGGAGAGCATGCTTCTGGCGTTTTCATTTGTACAAGACAAGCCTAGCTCTTCCATAATAATCTTCGACATCACACTAGGGCCTGAACTACCATCAATGAGGCAACAATGGGTGATCTTATCCATAATCTTTACAAAAATATAAAAAAGGGGGATTTTTTACAGGGTATCTAAAGTTATGTACACCTACTTTATTTATAGACGAATCCTCTTAGTTTACCTCTTCAGAAATATTGGCTACAACGTAAGCTTTTCCTTCCATGAATTGTTTCATATGCATCTGTGTTCAGGGACAACAACCATGTCTAGAAGGGTTGCATATACTTTGATGTTGTCCAATTGATTCAAGATATTGTACTTGGAAGAGGGGAGAGGGGAAGTTGTTCTTTAACTGTCAGGAACCTTAGGAACCTGAACAATAGTTGTTATTAGACTAATCGTTAAGTGCAGACACGAATCGATCCCCCTGGATCCACCTAGATCTAAAACAAAATGAGATAGGACATGGCGCTTTCCCTAGGCTCTAATCATCGAATTTACTACCAAACAAAGGACGAGAGACATACCTTTAAGTGTCACTTCCTTATGTCTTTGTTGTTCCTGTTTCGCTCTGGTGCTCTTGTGATACTGATCCTGTAGTGAGACACAAAACAACCAAAGTGAAAGCAGTAAAGTATATTCAATGACAACCTATGCATATGATCAAGGAATTATGCAATAAAATAAAGATAATTCTATGGGAAAGAAGCATGCCACTATATTATATTAAACAATAGGAAGAGAGATTACAACTGGATGCCTTGATTTCGTAAGGTTCCTTCCAATAGTTCCTTTCTTCCCACACACTTCTTGCTCCAAGGATTCTGAGACCATGGATCTAATAGCTACTCACAATCTATCTTGACAAATAAAATATCAAAGCCACTCTCACCAAGCTAACAATCTCAAGCCAAATTCAACTCAAAACAACTAACTTTCTCCATGAGAGCTCCTCTCCTTTTATAAGTTGAAGAGGACAAGGTGAGGAGGTTAGGATGATCCCACTAAATCATGAAAGAGAGTAAGATCTAAACCGTTCAAAGGCCACCTCACCATAAAATATTATCCTTCTAGAAGCATCGAGAAGATGCTCGTTTTTTCCACGTACAGGAATTTTCGCACCCTAGCTATAGTGCAGCCTGCGAAAACTCCGTAGCCTAGCTATAGTGCAACCTGCGGAAATCAAGAATTTACTCACCCTAGATATAGTGCAATCTGCAGAAACCAGGCATTTCCTCACCCTAGATATAGTGCAGCCTACAGAAACCAGGCATTTATGCACCCTGTGCATAGAGCAGCCTGCGAAAATCCTCTTTAATAGGGTTTTTGCAAAGGAAAATACAACTTCTTCTCTTATTAAAATTTATTCTCCCTTCTTTCTTCAGGAATCCAGGCCACTGACCCCTCTGAAGGCGGCATATAGGTTTACATCATTAACGGTTATAGGGATGACGAAAATAATGTGTAACATAGAGCCCCCCAAAGTATGAAGTTAGAACAGAGTGATAGCTGAAATACTTTGTCGAGGGTGTGTAAGGAACAAGGAACAGTCGGTCGGAAATAAAATACAATAATATATCATCACTGAGGTAGGCATTCCCATACTCAGAATACAAATGACTCAAAGCATAAATGCCAACATGCAAATATCCATGCCAAGTAATACAGGTCATGGCCACCAGACATACACTGTGGATCCATACCAATGTGACTCAAATATAAACATAGAAACCAAAACTACACCATGGATCTATGTGTTAAAGACTAAAATTTGAAGATAGCCATGAGACATACAATGTGGATCTATGCAACAGTACAATATGAATATACTCCAATGCAACCTGAATCTGTCAGAAAATATTCAGGGTCTTCATCTCCACCACTCTAGTATGAATCTAGCCATGCGAATACATGTACTAAAGTCGAACATGGTAGAAACCACTTGATTACTGGTCATTAATGAATACCGTTAACAAGTGAAAGGAAAATCACCATTAATGTCAATGACTCCCAAGGTACTCTAGTACAATCCAATGAATGTGAATAATGAAAACCCACTGTCGAAAGTGAGGAAACCTACCATTGAGGCATGCAAGTTCCAAGGTACCAATTAGTTTCTAAATCTAATTCCTGGATAATGAGTTGAGGTTGACAGGAAAAGACTCGTCACAAGAAGTCCTTAATGTATCCCCCATCAATGACACGAAATGGGTAAATATATTTGAAGTAGATCAAAGTAACAAGTGATTCAGGACTGAATCAGGGATAGACGACGCAATAGAAGGCTCAAGGACTTGCAGAAATGGCCGACGCAATAGAAGGATTTACGGGTTGAACATCTCTTTGAACATATTGACGACACAACAACTGTCTTGGAAAAAATGACTCACCAACAGGGATCATAGACCAATTTGTAATCTTATAAAGGAATATGATCAAGGGACAAGTGGATTTTCCAACCTAGACACAAAGCGAGTGAAAGGGTGTCATGCTCAAAAGTGACTCTTCCATGGAATATAGGTTTAGATACATTTCTTTCCCAATTCCCCCCCCACCATTTTTGGCGAGTACCTCTTTATTTTTACACAATATTGAGGAGGATAACATATGCTTGTAAATGTAAGATCATCCTTCAGATGAGTCCCTCGGAGTATGTTTAACAAACCCTAAGAAGGAGTGGTTCGGTCCCATATGGGTCCTTCAATGTTTGTTTTACGATTCCAAAGAAAGAAAACTAAGGGGTTTTTCATGTTTAGAGAGTCTGAAAAACACTTAAAGAAAACTCCACAATGTCCTTTTTTGTAAAGTAGTCTGATGAGTCTGAAAAATAGATAAACTACCGCTCAACAGACGCTCTTTCTAATACTTTAACGAGTGTGAAAAGAAAAAAATCGCTCGATAATCTTTTCATGTTTAGAGAGTATGAAAAGAGCTTAAAGGGAACTCCAGGGGGTTCCTTTTTCTTATAACCTTTATGAGTCCGAAAAAGTAATAAAAGTATACTCAGTTACATTCTCACGTATTTATGAGCACGAGAAAGAACAAAGACTAAGATCGGTAACATATTCTCATGTAGTTATGAGCATGGGAAAGAACAAAGACTAAGCTCGGGATTGTTTTCATTTTTACGCAAGATTTAAAACAAAACAAAACTATGCTTGGGATAGATTTTATTTTTTCACAAGCTTAAAACTAAACAAAACTATGCTTGGACCTAGTTTCATTTGTAACGGAAATCGAGCACACACAGAAACCAAGATAACTTGAATAAGGTTATCTGTCTTTATTCAATCAAATAAGAGAGCAAATAGCTTTCTTATATAGGTTACAATCAAGTAGAGTCAAACCACTTTATGAATGTGGGATAAAGTGAAAATATAACCTAAAAGCATATATCTGACCCAAAAGCAAATAAATTAACCTAAAGTCACTTTGACTTTATTAATGCCTAAGTCTAACTTCTAATTTACCATTATAAACTAATATTTAATTTAACACCCTCCCTTAATGGTCAATCTACTAACTACACCAAGTTTCTTTTGAAATTTTACATGCTTTTCAGGACCCAAAGACTTGGTGAAAATGTCTGCAGTTTGATCCTCTGTAGGACAATACTGCAGCTCAATAGTTCCATCTTCTACAAGCTATCTGATGAAGAGACAATGTGTATCAACATGTTTTGTATGCTCGTGGAAGACTGAATTCTTGGCAAGTTTCATTACCCCTTGATTTTCACAGAACAAGCGTGTAGGCTCTCTCTGCATATCTGATAACATCCTCCTGAGCCAAACTACCTTGCATGCACCTTTCAATGCTCCTCGATACTCTACTTCTATCGATGAAAGGGAAAATGCATGTTGTTTCTTGCTAGTCCATGTGATTGCACCCATGCCAAAGCTAAAGACATATCCAGAAGTGGATTTTATGTCATCAAAATAACCTGTCAAATATGAATTTGTATACCCACACAACCTCAGGTCTTTTCTCCTATTGTACAGAATACCAAAGTCAAGTGTCCCTTTCACATATCTCAGCACTCACTTCGCTGTTGTCCAATGCTCTACTTTTAGCACTATCATAAATCTGGAAATGAATCTCACATTGAAACTCAGATCAGGTCTAGTGGCTGTAAGATATATCAAGCTGCCCACTAGCTGTCAGTATAGTGACTCACTGACTGCCTTTGAGTCAGTCTTAGTTGAAAGTTTCATCCCTTTCTCCATAGGTGTAGGGGATATTTTGCAATCCTCCATCCTGAACTTATCCAGCAAACTCCTGGCATACTTTGCTTGTGAGACAAAAATGATACTCCCTGTTTTCCAAACTTCTACACCCAGACAATAGTGTAGGAGGCCTAGATCTGTCATGTCAAATGCTCTACTCATGTTGGATTTGATCCATGTAATTGCATCTTCCTCACTACCTATAATAATGATATCATCCACATAAACAACCAGAAGAATAATGTCATTACCAACTCTTTTGACATATAAGTTGGAATCTGAAGGACTCCACTGGAACCCTTGTTGAACCAAATACCTATCAATCTTGATGTACGATGCCCTCAGTGCCTGTTTCAGACCATATAGAGCCTTCTCTAATCTGCAAACTAGATGCTCCTTCCCTGCAACATGAAACCCCTCTGGTTGGCACATGTATACCACTTCCTTAAAATCTCCATGGAGGAAGGCACTTTTCACATCCATCTGGTGGAACTTCTATCCTTGTTGTGCTGCCATGGCTAGAACAAGATGAATAGTGCTCATCTTCGTTGTGGGAGAAAAAGTATCCTCATAGTCAATTCCTTCTCGCTGAGAGAATCCTGTTGCAACTAATCGTGCTTTGTACTTGTCAAGTGTACCATATGCCATGTACTTAACCTTGTACACCCATTTGCAGCCAATGGGTGTCTTCCATGATGGAAGAGCTGTCAGATCCCAAGTCTGATTTTTCATCAAACTTTCATGTTCGACCTCCATGGCCTTTTCCCATTCAGGTCTTCCTTTTGCTTCCTTGAATACTTGAGGCTCATATATCTCCTGAATATTGGCCATAAAAGCAAAGTTGATTGTGCCAATCTATTGTTTACTCTTACCTCATGATGATCTTCCCTCGATCATCTCTCCTATCCAAACATCTCCAATGGTGTTGTGCCACCACTTGGGTCTTTTGGAATCTCTAGCTGCCAATTCAGTATTGCCACCATGACTTGGGCTTCCTGCTTCATAATGTAATGATCTGACTGACCTAGGAGACTCATCCTTCTCTGACTCCTCATCATCATGCTCAAAATCTCCCCCCCCTTCAAGTGGATCTATCGGAAGCTTGACACCTGAATATTCAATGACTTTTGGCTGCTCAGTAACTCTGAATGTGAGAGGAGTATGGAAGGGTCCAACCTCCTCATCAACAAAAACATCTCTGCTAAATCTCACCTTATCAGTGTCAACATCAACTAATCTGTAAGATTTATGGGTGTCGTTGTACCCTGTAAACATCATCTTCTTACTCTTCGGATCTAACTTCATTCGTTTCGCAGCTGGAATCCAAGTGTAAGCAGTAGAACCAAATACCTTCAAGTGACTTACTTTGGGCTTTCTTCCAGACCATGCTTCCTTTGGAGTCTTCTGCTTTACCGCCATCGTGAGAGATATATTCATCAAGTACATTGTTGTGAACACTGCCTCTGCCCAAAACCTGTTAGGAACACAGCCCAAAACCTGTTAGGAACACACCTATTCTACAACATACATCTGGGCATCTTTGCGATAGTGTAGTTTCGCCTTTCAACCACCCCATTCTGCTATGGAGTATAGGGTGTGGTGTATTGTCTCTTGATCCCATGTTTAACACAAAAATTATTGAATTCTTTGGAGCATATTTCTCCACCATTATCAGATCTAAGAGAGGTAATATGACAACCTGACTCATTCTCGACTAATGCTTTAAACTTTTGAAATTATTTAAACACGTCAGACTTCAACTTCAAAAAATACACCCACATTTCCCTACTGAAATCATCAACAAACATAAGGAATTACCTGGCACCGGTGATTGATGTCATGTTCATTGGTCCACATACGTCTGCATGAACCAGCTGAAGGACCCTATGCACTCTACAAGCTTGTCCTTCATCAAATGGTGCTCGATGTTGCTTCCCTTCCTGACAAGCTCCACAAACTCCCTGAATCTTCTGCTAAATGTCTGGAAGTCCATCTACCAGTTTCTCTCGTGCCAACTGAGAGAGGTAGGTAAAATTGAGGTGCCCATATCTTTGATGCCATAGTGTGCAGATGTTTGATGCACTCTTCGCTACCAGTGCATGCTCTCTGCCCTGCCCAATATCCACCAATATGAACAGACCATGATCCTCCACACCAAGAGAAACGATCTTCTTGGTATTCTTGTCAATGATATAACACTTGTGATTTCTAAAGTTGACATCAAAGTGAGGAGAGTGCCTCATAATCTGACTAACTAAGAGAAAATTAAGCTTCATACCTGGCACATAGTGGACATTGAGAAACATAAGAATCTTTCCTCTGAAGTAAGTCTAAACATTCCCCTTGCCGACTATAGTATACTCCTTGCCTCCACCGAAGATCACCAAGTCTTTGGATGGACTAGGTGTAAACTCTGTGAACCAATATTTCCAATTGGTGAAATGCCTGGATGCGCCTGAATCAACAAACCAAGCAGATGACTTGGATTGATCTGCTTGTGTACATGCCGTAAAGGCATAGAAGGTTGCCTCTTTCTCCTCTATGTGCTCTGCGACTTGGGCTTTCTGCTAAGACCCTCCCTGGTTGTGCTTCTGATTTGCCAACCTCTTTCTGCAGTGCTTCTTCATATGGCCAGTCTTGACACAATAATGACAAGTGATGGTCTTCAGGCTCTCGGTGGCATCCTCACCATTGCTTGGACCAGGTTTCCTTTTCCATTTGCCTTTGCCTTTAGATTTGGCTACAAAGGCCTGCTTTGAACCCTCTGTCTCACTACTGCTCCCAAACTACTTCTTCCACCTGTCCTACTGCAACAGCTTATTGGATAGCTCTCCAAACTTCAGGTTAGCTTCTGTAGATGTGATGTTCAGGGTCTCAATGAAGTGCTCGTAGGACCCTGGCAAGCTATTCAACATGATCACCACCATGTCCTCTTCTGCCATCTTCCGACCAATGGCCTCCAACTGCTCTCAGATGTCCTTGATATTGAGTAAGTGCTCTTGGAGAGAGGCACCCTCACTCATCTTGATCGAGAACAACATATTCTTTAAAAAGAATGCTCGACCCTTATCTGAAATCTCATGAGTCTCTTTCAACTGTTTCCAGATCGCTGCAGCAGTCTTCCCATTCTGAACCTCAGGTAGCATATCACTTGTCATGGACAATTTGATCAACATCAAGGCCTCTCTATCTTGGCCATCAAACTTTTCCTATTCTTTACCTGCAACCGTGGGATGAGGACTTGTGCCCAGAACAACATCTGACAGGCACCGATACGCAAAAATGGCCAACATGCGTTGCTTCCAGGTATTGTAGTTCTTCCCAGAGAACTTCTAGTTGCCTTCCAACATGATGTTGGTCAATGTAGCCATAGATTATTGTAAAATACTGAACTTAGCAGATAAATAATGGAAAAATACCTGCAATTTTCCCTCAACCAACTCCAAGTCAACCAATTTCTCCTCAAATCTGCTAACTCAAGAAATTAGCAGTAAAAAACACCAGATCTTCGAAGCTAGGCACCAATCTGGGTAAAAATAGGCCAATCTGTTCTCCAAACCATCTAAATTGAAAAAAATTGAGAGAAATTTCAATTAAAACTCATAAATTGTAGAGATTAGAAAAAAAATGGCAGTTCGTACGGACTGTATGGCTGATCCGTACGGTCTGGCTGCTAAATTAAATTTTTCGTATGCTGTCTTTTAAAACTGAACAATCAAATGAACCTGGCTCCATCTGATCCGAAACCCTTTCGGCTCCTTGAGTGTGCTACGTTGGCGATCCCTCGATCTGTCACTGCCAACAACAGTTCCTAGGTCTTCACGCACTCCCAGACTCTGTGGCCCTAACCCTCCTCTGATACCATGTAACGAAAATTGAGCACACACAGAAACCAATATAACTTGAATAAGGTTATCTATCTTTATTCAATCAAATAAGAGAGCAAATAACTTTCTTATATAGTATACAATCAAGTAGAGTCAAAGCACTTTATGAATGTGGGATAAAGTGAATTTATAACCTAAAAGCAAATCTCTGACCTAAAAGAAAATAAATTAACCTAAAGTCACTTTGACTTTATTAATGCCTAAGTCTAACTTCTAATTGACCATTATAAACTAATATTTAATTTAACATCATTTTTACACAAGCTTAAACCAGAGGAAACTATGCTTGAGGTAGGTGGTTTCATTTTTACACAAGCTTGAACCATAGAAAACTATGCTTGGAACTTCCCAACGCATAACACATGGATGGTTGGTACTTAGCCTCCAGCTTAAGAAACTAGCGGCTTTAACTTCAACATGAATTCCATAGGTTGGAAGCATTTCCCCCCAAGCTTCGTTTCGTCCAACTGCAAAGGCGGAGGAAAGGAAGCTTCAAATACTAGACGAAGGACTTGACTCAAGAGAGAGGGGGAATTTGTTTCATTTTTTAACGAGCTTGAAACAGGATAAGAACTATGCTCGAGAATCTAGGTTCAATCCCTAGACCTCAATTTCATTTTTTAACGAGATTGACACAGAAACAAGAACTATGTCTGTAACCTCTGTTTCATTTTTTAACGAGGTTTCCACAGAGCCGCAAAAAACTATCCTCGTAATTGGTTTCATTTTTAACGAGCTTGAAATCAGAAAACCATGCTCAAAACTCTCTTCTTGATCATGTATTCCAAGAAGACAGTGCTCTGGAAGGACACCACATCAAGGGACAAAACTTGGTCATGGCCTCCAAGAGATCTTCACTTAATGGAAGAAACTCACATTGTAAGGAACACATGTCGAGGGCCACGACAGGAGTAATGAGATCAGGATCCAATAGCCCTATCTAAGAGATTACCATGTCAACTACCAAATCCAAGTCATAAGGGAGTGAGATCACAATGAGAGGCTCATCTTCATCAACAGTTTGAGGCATGGGAGACAATGACACATAATTAACCTGTGGCGGGGGCGATATCGTCTGCATATGTGAACCATTTAGGGAGGTAATCCATTCAGGATCGATGAATGAAATTTGATCAATAGTCACAATTCTTCCATCATGAGGGAAATATATCACACGAAAAAGAGTGGACACAATAGCTTTCATGGAATAGACATAATCCTGCCCAAGGAGTAAAGAGAAATCCAAGGGATCTTGGACTACCATGACATCAATAAAGACAGTTTTCCCTCCCAAAGTTACAGGAAACCGAGGAAAGGTCCCTAAAGGTTGACTGGTTCTTCTATTAAAATCTAATAGATTCTGCATAACCGACGCAAGATGAGGACAACCCAAATCCTGCCAAGCAATAAAGGACAAAATACTAATGGACGCACCTTCATCTATCAACATCTAAGGAATGTCCCGACCACATCCTTGTTTATTTTTCTTCTTCTTATTCTTCCTTTTCTTCTTCTTCTTATCCACTGAGTTACTAGCTTCATATCTTTCGCTCAACGAAGAAGATGAAATGGAAGAAGACCATGCAAGTGGAGAAGGTGAAGAAGGTGAAGGATAAACATGAGGTTGATATTCTTGGGGGGAAGTGCTTACAACATAATCACTAGTTGCATTTGGAATTACCTGAGTGGAAAACAACCATACTGGTAATCCAATTGTTAGACCTGGAAGGCTCAAAGTAGCTATGTGAGGAGGACCAATGTTCCCGTAAGAAGGAAAAACAAAAGGTTCTCCTAGAACAGGGGTTCCTTCATTGGCCTTTCCGAGAACGGACGCCATTAAATAAAGATCCAACCTAGATTCTGCTAGGGAGAACAAACAACACACGCTAAAAATCTAGTAAGCAAGCAAGCAAACAAAACCTTCTCACAATGAGCACACTAGTTGGTGATCAAATCCAACATCACGGGAACAAATTAAGAAGGGGATGAGATAGAGTGGGTGGAAAAGTTACGTTGATGACCTTCTTGAAAGACTTACACCCTGGTGCAAGCTACCACACATAATCATGGGTATACTCTCCAAGGAGCCCGAGTGAGTTTGGCCAACGTCGATTCCAGGTACCGTGAAGACTTGCCCCTCCATAGTCACCTCATGTAAAGACCCTAAAGAGATAGGCTACTAAGGTTACCAATTACAACAATGATGCATGGGGAAACAGTTGACAGTCTGATCCACGCACAAATGCAGGGTATCTAGCCCAAAATCAACTCAAAAGGCTTCCACTCATCATTGTGGGTATACCTTCAAGTGACCCCCATAATACGTGCAATCTCTACACCAAGACCAACAAAGCAGGGTGAGTAACTCTGCCAGTCTCAATGCAACCTCAGGTTTGAACCTTGTGTGAGAAGGGCTTCCCAGGACAAAATGTAATAAGTGGATTTATCTCTCCCTAACTCAAGATTCTATGTTTGTTTGTAGCTTTGGAAGGTTATCTTTCACACATGTTCCAAAGCCCTACAACTAATCTAATGTAGGTTCACTACTAGAAAATATAAAAATGTCTAATCAATTTTTATAAGCGATTTATTTTATGGTTGTTATTACTCAAAAGGAAGATGGCGTGAATGATATGGTGTTTTGATCGACTCAAAAGTTATGCCAAGAGATGAAGATGCAATCTTTTCATTTCGATGAAAGCTATGCTACAAGAAGGAGAAAACATTTATCATTCCCATATGCACAATGTCCCAAAATTTTAAAACTCATCAATATCAATATTTTCAAGAAATGAGACAAAGAAACTGTACACTGATACACAATTCATGACACCCCCCCCCATTTAAGACCAAAAGATGCCAAGAATCATGCAATTTCGCTACTTCAAATGCAAGGATGCCGCCAATCTAATATAAAGAAAGAAATTAAAACTTTTTTGTTTCAAAGATAGCTAAAAACAATAGCAAATTGACATGAAACAAAACAACCCAAACAATTTTCTCTTTTAACACGAACTATTCAATAAAAGAAAAAGAAGTTCTTTCACCAAAAAATTCTAAAGAAAAAACAATGCTTTGTAAAAGAAAGACACTCGAAGCAAGAGATCAAATCTTTCAAAAGAAAACAAAGAAAAGATGGCTAAAAGAAGTTTCAAAGCTGTCAAGAAGACTGTAAACAGATCATAATCAAACCCAAAAATTCACCCCAAAACCAAATCCAAGATCTGGGTAAGGAAAAACCATAAAAAATCAAACTTTTCACAATTTCCATAGGTTGTAGATTAACATAGTGAGGAAATCCCTGATTTCCGCAGGCTAGAAGACCAATACAGTGTGGAAATCCCTAATTTCCACAGGCCAGAAGACCAATACAGTGCGGAAATCCTCGATTTCCGAAGGCCAGAAGACCAATACAGTGCGAAAACGTCGCACTGTCCCTTAAAGTAGGTGTGAAAATCACACAAAAAATGGAAAAAATAAAAAGTGTGAAGGTTTTCCAATGAATTTTAACAGTCAGAGAGTCAAGTTGGATCTCTCAGTGACTTAGAAAACAGAACCCAAACAATCAAAGCAAGAAAGCAAGAAAAACTAGGAAAACAATATGTTCCCCAACGGAGTCACCATTTTTGTTATCAGGATAATCGTTAAGTGCAGACACGAATCGATCCCCCTAGATCCACCTAAATATAGAACAAAATGAGACAGGACATGGTGCTTTCCCTAGGATCTAATCATCGAATTTACTACCAAACAAAGGAATAGAGACATACCTTTAAGTGTCTCTTCCTTATGTCTTTGTTGTTCATTTTTCGCTCCGGTGCTCTTGTGATACTGATCCTGCAGTAAGACACAAACCAAACAAAGTGAAAGCAGTAAATTATATTCAATGACAACCTATGCATATGATCAAGGAATTATGCAATAAAATAAAGATAATTCTATGGGAAAAAAGCATGCCACTGTATTATATTAAACAATAGGAAGAGAGATTACAACCGGATTCCTTGATGTAAGGTTCCTTCCAACAGTTCCTTTCTTCCCACACACTTCTTTATCCAAGGATTATGAGACCATGGATCTGATAGCTACTCACAATCTATCTTGACAAATCAAATCTCAAAGCCACTCTCACCAAGCTAACAATCTCAAGCCAAATTCGACTCAAAACAATTAACTTTCTCCATGAGAGCTCCTCTCCTTTTATAAACCGAAGAGGATAAGGTGAGGAGGTTAGGATGATCCCACTAAATCATGAAAGAGAGTAAGATCCAAACCGTTCGGAGGCCACCTCACCATAAAAGATTGTCCTTCTAGAAGCATCAAGAAGATGCTCATTTTTCCCACGTACAAGAATTTCCGCACCCTAGCTATAGTGAAACCTGTGGAAACTCCATAGCCTAGCTATAGTGTAGCCTGCGGAAATCAGGAATTTCCTCACCCTAGATATAGTGCAGCCAATGGAAACTAGGCATTTCCTCACCCTAGATATAGTGCAGCCTGCAGAAACCAGGCATTTCCGCACCCTGTGTATAGAGCAGCCTGCAGAAATCCTCTTTAATAGGGTTTTTACAAAGGAAAATACAAATTCTTCTCTCAGTAAAAGTTCTTCTCCCTTCTTTCTTCAGGAATTTAGGCCACTAAACCCTCTGAAGGCAACAGATAGGTTTACATCATTAACAGTTATAGGGATGATGAAAATAATGTGTAACAGTAGCAACAGGTGAGGATGAGATCATGCTAGAAGAATTGTGGGGAGGATCAAATTTTCCCTTGGGACCATAGGCTTTGTTCCTAGTATTGATGATCATGTCATCTTATGGATCTGTAAAATCTAGGATAGTGATAGTAGCTTCTGGTATTTTACCAAAGTTCTTATCTCTGACACTCTTATTTACCTCACATGTGGTTTCCCTGTCGTGTTCCTCGCAGAAATTACACCAACTTTGAGGCAAGATAGCTTTAGGCTGAAAATTATTTTCAATTGGATTTCTAAAAGTGGGTGCAGAAGAGGATGAAGCTCCAGGGGTGAGAGGGGAGACTGTTTTCTTTCGCTCGACCGCTATCATACGATTATTCATGTTTTCTACTAGCTGTAAGAGGGCAGACATGTCTATCTCTTTAACCGATTCTCCCTAGGGAAGACATGTTCTTTCAAGTTGTTCTTCATACTTTGAACAAGCATGCAGAGCGGAACCAAGATTATCAATGGATTTTTCCTCAAGCCTATGACGGTAGGGGGAAGGTAATGCATTCTAGTAATGCATGGAATCAACTTGGTTCTAAGGTCGAATGAGTTCAGGGATTTGATTGTATAACTTGGTGAAACACAAGTTGAAGGACTTGATGGTCTCTCCATCCTTATAGGTGATGTTATTATATTCCCGTAACTTCTCGGCTGGGCTTTGATATATCCCATAAGTGGATCTGAACCAATAGATTAACTCCTCCCAAGTAGACAGAATCTTAGGAGGAAGGTCAAAGAAATCGTCCGCAGCCTTTCCTTCCAAGGAATTAATGAATAAGCACATGCAAGTATCATTGTCATTGGATCCTATGTTATGAAAAACATTAGAAAATGCCACCAGATGTTCGTTTGTAGTGACATTGTTATTTCCTTAAAACCTAGGAAGATGTTCCTTGAATTTAGGAAGTGGACGAGTAGCAGCTGTAAGGTTAAGAGGAGAGGACACATGCCACAGTGTGGTTGTGGTGTCTTCTTCAAACTGAAAAAGCCCATACTTTTTAATGACTTTTGTGGGATTTGTGGTAGATTGGACAGGGATATGGTGGCTATATAAGCTACCAATCACTGATGAAGATGAAGATTGAGAAGAGGAAGCACTTCCTGTGCCACCAGAGCCACCACTAGATGTCGTCTTGTGGATGATAAATGAGGGAAAGAAAGACGAACTGGATGAATAAGACAAAGTTCTCCTTAGAGCACTTTTTTGGGTAGATAACACAACGTTCCTTCTTCCTATTTTAGTAATAGGATTAATTTCAGGTGATAAGCCTCTTATTCTTCTAGAAACATGAGAGTCTAAGGACATGAAAGAAAGGCCAAAACTGAAGAAACAAGAAGGTTACTATTGATTTCTAGGTTGTCTACATCTAGCTTTCCAACGTCCTTAGGCACTAATATCTCGCTCAATTGCTACCCATGAATGGTTAAGCTCAACACGGGTATTGGTAGTGTCTAAAATGGTATCAAACAAATTCAAAGCAATGCTAGTATGATCTTGAAGACTGGGCTCAATATTAAGAAATAAAATAGTCAAAGAATCAATATAAGAAAAATAGATGTATCGATGAAAACCGAGTATAAAAATTAACTAGAGAGATATCAAAGATCTTCCCCAGTATGGTCGCCAAATAAATGTTTAGGAAAAGATATGAAATGATCTTACTCAAGCATTTTCAGATTCTGTTCATCTAAAGCAAAATAGATGGGAATATCACCCTATGTTTATAGCCAACAAAAATAACATCCTAACTCACAAATATTGATTACAAGTGCTTAGGCTAGTCTTTTATAAATAAAAGATTGCTAGAAATTCACTATTTATATGATTTTCTAAATATAACAATTTATGAAATAAATGTAGAGACAGAAGTAAAGAGACCAAGATGATAATCAAGATAGATGGGACATAAAGAAATCCTTTATTTCATTCCAATTCATCAAAGAGTCATTCTCTTTACAAAATTTGATGAAGAAGTTTTGGACCAAAGTCAAACTTAGACATCCCCGATGAAACATACAAAAGGACCTCTGACAGAAAATAAAAAACTGAACTGTAAAAGATGGATCAGCTTGCCACAGATTGTTTCCCACTCGACTCTGCACAATAGCCTTTGTCAGTCATGAAAACTAATTCACAAACAGACAAGTCTAGAGATACTATCAAATATAGATCAACACCTCTGAAAAACAAGTGTTTGAATGATGTAATTCAACCCTGAATCTTGTTGTCTACAATAAGACCCTGCTATCATAAAAAAAATTAGGCTTATGATCAATTAAGCAATGAATGAAAACTGAACTATCTCAACATAAACTCAAAGAGCAAGCCTTAGTATGTTTCTCCTTTTATCCTCTCCTTGTTCCTCTCTTTCCTTTTCCTTTTAAGCAAATTAGAATTGGTTGAAGTAGTTGAACTACCTCATTAGTTAAGCTAACTAAAAACTCAACCAACTTTTTAGTTAGGGGGAAAGTAATAAATCATAATAAGGGTTATAATTAAATAATAACTAGTAGGTGGGACCCCTTGTGACTCCCATTTAGCTCTTAACAATTATAACTTAACTATTTTCAGATTTCTGTGGTGAGGAGTTTCAAATTTATTTGCCGAAGAATCCACAGTTGGTGTCATTTTTTCATTGACGTTTCGAATCCGAATCAAGATTCATCATCAGGACTAATCGTCAATTTGAAAACTTGCTGATCTGAATCCATTAATAATATAGATGCAGGACAATATAAGATTTTAACTAGGTCGACTATCTATAAACCTTATTTGCAGAGCTAAATAAAAATTTAAAATAAATTAATTAATAACAATAATTAGTAATATATCATAACTAATTCTTACTGTTGATAATAATGAATATAAATATGTATATAAGTCTAGTTAAAATCTAATAGTTTTTTTAATGGTGTTTTAAATTTATATAAATATATAATTAAAAATCTAAAGTTAGAATGAGTTTAATTTTATTATATTAATTATTAGTATTTTGTTCTAAACTCTAATTTATATTTAAGATATAAAGCTTAATGAACTTAATAAAATAAGGAATCTAATAGTTTGTTTAATAGTGTTTTAAATTTGTATATATAAATATAAAACTAGGGTTAGATTTAGATTGAGTTTCATTTTATTATATTAATTATTAATACTTCTAAATGATTGTATATTATTTGAAACTCCATTTGATATTTAAGATTTAGTGGAATTACTAGATTACAGAAAAGTGGAATTTTATAGGATTGATTAATAGTGTTAAATTATGTATTTATTATGATTTTTGTATCTTTATTAGGTTTGAGTATTGATGATGTTATATAAATAAATTAAGGGTTAGAAATTTTTAATGTGCTATTAAGTAGTAGGGGTTAATTTATTAAACAAACTATTAGATTCCTTATTTTACTAAGTTCATTAAGCTTTATATTTTAAATATAAATTAGAGTTTAGAACAAAATACTAATAATTAATATAATAAAATTAAATTCATTCTAACCCTAGATTTTTAATTATATAATTATATAAATTTAAAACATCATTAAAAAAACTATTAGATTTTAACTAGACATATATATATATATATATATATATATATATATATATATATATATATATATATATATATATATATATATATATATTCACTAATATCAACACTAAGAATTAGTTATCATATATTACTAATTATTATTATTAATTAATTTGTTTTTAATTTTTATTTAGCTCTGCAAATAGGGTTTATAGATAGTTGACCTGGTTAAAATATTATATTGTCCTACATCTATACTGTTAATGGATTAAGATCAACAAGATTTCAAATTGACAATTAGCCCTGATGATGAATCCCGATTCGGATTCGAAACGTCGATGACAAAATAACATAACTAGTTAATTAAACAAAAACATCTCTCCTTGTGACTCCCATCATCACATGCATGTTTGACAATTTATCTCATTGATATTTGACATTATTTTCAAAAATGCATTACTCATATATCCAAAACAAAACATGTTGTCCAAAACTTCTGAAGTCAACTGTCATCAACAATAAATAAAATAAAACTCAAAATCCATATTTTCCACTCTGAGATGCAATCTTTCCTTGATTGTTGTTGTCACCCTTCGATTTCCCCAAATTTTCCGTTGGCTACGCTGAGCTTTTAGGACTAATCTCACTGATCACGTGAGAACAATCATCCCTCAAATCCATCCAGGAAGACACAGATTTATTAGAGCCATTGGAAGGTGAGGAAGGGGCAACAATGGATTTTCCTTTGTCAGGGGCATGGTGGGCCTCGATTTTCAACCTTTTGCTAGCATGAGAGGACTGAATTAGTGAGTGGATAGGTGCATCTTGGACAATATAGTTAATAGGCGGGGGAGCAGGTAAGGACAAATTGGGCCAGCCACGATGTTTGAAGACTGTCGGGTGGACAATATTTTTCCATCCGTCATTTTCGAGAACCTCGAGTTGCAATGAGACATGAGGGGGCACGGGAATACCAGGGGCTTGTGGAGCTTGGAAGGGAGGCCTTTCAGGCCTAGGTTGGACCACTCCTTGCCCAATCCAATTGAAAAATTTGGCCTGAAACAACTAACCTAAATATTGTGAGTCAACATCAAAGTGTATGGAGAATCTTGGCCTTCTTGGGCCTCTGTTCCAATTACCTCTCCCTCTGTTGCCTCTGCCATGGCTATTGTTGATATTTGGTAGATTGGAGGTACTTCTACATTGGCAGTGCTCAACATGCGGAAGTGACCAAGCAAATTTTCTCCTAGTGACTTTATAATTATAAAGTGATTTTATAAAGTTGGGTCTTTTTATTTTTTAATGTAAAAGTGGCTTTATGATGTTTTGAGTCACTTTAATGACTTAAGTGACCTCAACGGATGATTAAGTCGAGACCGTTGATCTCATGAGGGCAAGAACTAATCTTGACCGGCAATCTCATTGGAAGACCAAGGGTTAGGGAAGTTACATCAAAAAATTGATAAAATGCATCTCATTAGGAGAGGAGGGTGCACTTGTTAAGGAGATCTTGAGGGAAGTTGAAGGGGAATGCATCCCAAAGAGTTTTCTTAGCTTGGAGGGAAAGGGTTTCAGGAGCCAAGAGGAGGCACGCATCCCTAGGAGGATTGGCATGCATTTCTAGACAAGCATCAACATCAGTGGAGGTCGTACAATACGGATTGGAGGAGGTCGCACAACATCTTTTGCTTGCCTTGCAGCTCCAGCTAGCTCAGAATTCTCTGTTGTGTATTGGCACAAGTTTCTAGGATTTTTCTCTACTGATAATAAGTCTATACAGTGAGGTACGGATCTGTACCTAATTCTGGGCACGAAAATCAAGATTTGTATTTGCTGCTAGTGATTGTACAATTCGTACAGGTTGTCCTAGAAGTCCGTTTATGATTTCAGACTGTATTACATTGGATATTTGTGTTGTTTTTTGTTCAAAAAGAGTGAAAGTACAGATGTAAATGCTGAGTTGAAGCTATTGTTATACTTAGAAATTTTCCTAAGTTGAATAAGAAACATTCTCCTCAATTCTGTCATTTTTCTATGCTATTCTTCTTGGGTTTTACCCATAATGTTTTATGGTGTATAATGGATATTTTGTCCACTGTTAGTATATGATTCCATTGCAGATTTAGTTTCAGAACTATATTATTTAGTGTTTCTTCTCATTAAGTGCAGCTAGTAAAGGTTTTAATGCTTGGCTGTTAAGACTTAATTAGAGGTTGAAATTTGGGTATGATATAGTGATTTTCTGAACTAATTTCAACACGGTATCAAAGCAGGTGCTCTGAAGTTCAGTGGGCATCATTTGGTACTTGGGAAAGCAAGTGACTTGCTGGTACATTTTCTTGAAGAAGGCATAAAAGGTTCTTTGTCAGGAGGACAAATATGACTTCCAACATCAGGTTTGAAGATAGATTGGAGGGGGTCTCCAACTACCTGCAGTGGAAGGTTAGAATCAACAGTGGTCTCAAGGAGACCAAATTGTGGTCATTTTCGAACACCATTCTGCCTATACCTGCTTCAGCTTCCATAGCTCTTGATGTTCATGAGGTAAGGGAAGCCAAGACTCAAAGGATCATCTTGGATGGGGTCAGAGACCAACTTATTCCACACTTGGCTAAGAAGAAGACAACCAATGAAATGTGGGTTGCACTGAAAGGATTGTATGAGGCTAAGAACGAGAACTAGAAAATGGTTCTTCGAGACAAGATCCATGGAGATAGGATGGTCAAAGGAGAGAGTGTGGCCACCTACCTCACCCGGGTTTCATAAGTGAAGGACGAGTTGGAAACTGTTGGAGAAGTCATTCCTGACTTAGATTTGGTGTAGATAGCTCTCAAAGGCTTCACCAAGGAGTGGGAGGTTTTCGTCAAGTGTGTGGTGGAGAGAGAGAAACTCCCTGAATGGAGCAGATTGTGGGATGATTTTACACAGGAGGAGATCCAGGAGGGGTCTTAGAAAAAGGTATTGGATGGTGCAGACGACAAGAACGTTGCTCTTGTGGAAAAGGGCAATGAGAATAAGAAGGGCATGAGCAAGGTGAAATGTTTTTCATGTCATAAGACTAGTCACTATGCTAGTCAATGTCCGAACAAGAAGAAGAAGAAGAAACCAGAACCAGAAGTAGCAGCATTAGCTCAGGTTGCGGATTTTGCTAAGAAATTTGAGAAGGAGTTCTCTCTCATGGTTGGTCCCATGGGAAGTGGATGCCTAGTGTTTGAGGACCTTGAGTCATGGTTTGTGGACAGTGGTGCCTCTCAACACATGACTGGGTTGAGGTCAGTTTTCCTCAATCTTACAGAGATAGACTCAGACTATATAGTGAAATGTGGAGCCAGCCCACAACTTACAGTAGAGGGGGTTGGAAGGGTGAGATTCCAACTAGAGTCAGGAGGTCTTCTAGAGGTTGGCGAGGTGTTATATATTCCAGATTTGACAGTTAATTTTCTCTCAGTGTCAACTTTGGATGAGAGTGGATTTGGAGTTTTTTTCTACGATGGACATGTGTTTTTATATCCTGTAGGAGAAATTGTTGACACAACAGTGATGCTTGGTTTCAAGTATGAGGGCTTGTATAGGTTTTTGGCTAGACCTGTGTTGGGGTCCAGTGGATTTATGGACTCAGATTCTATGTCGGCGAGTTGGCAGGTAGCACGAGAGAGAGAGTTGATACATGGCACTCAGTCTTCTTCTGGGACTCTCATAGGACTCAACATGCATGAGTCGACACAGATGGATGCTCAAGAGAGTGTGTAGTCTCCTAGGAGCATGTATTCAGTTCGTGGTATAGCAAAGGTAGCAACAGATTCTTCCAGTGCAATAGGAGTAGTGGCTTCATGTTCAGAGGGAGAAGAGACTTCTAGCACAGAGGGAGTAGCTATGACAGTTGATGAGATGGAGACAGATTTTGGTGGTGTTACCAGAAGTACCTCTCTCGCTAAGAGATATTTTTGAGATTTGGTAGCCTGGAGGTACTTCTGCATTGGCAGCGCTCAGCATGTGGAAGCTACCAAGAAAATTTTCTCCTAGTGACTTTATAAAGTGATTTTATAAAGTTGGGTCTTTTTATTTTTTAATGTAAAAGTGACTTTATGATGTTTTGAGTCACTTTAATGACTTAAGTGACCTCAATGGATGATTAAGTCGTGATTGTTTACTCATGAGGGAAAGATCTAATCTTGACCGTCAATCTCATTGAAAGACCAAGGGTTAGGGCAGTTACATTAAAAAAATGATAAAAGGCATCTCATTAGGAGAGGAGAGTGCACTTGTTGAGGAGAGCTTGAGGGAATTTGAAGGGGAACACATCCCAAGGAGGTTTCTTAGCTTGGAGGGAAAGGGTTTCAACAGCCAGGAGGAGGCACACATCCCTAGGAGGATTGGCCCACATTTCTAGAGAAGCATCAACATCAGTGGAGGTCGTACAGTACGGATTGGAGGAGGTTGTACAACATCTTTTGCTTGCCTTGCAGCTCCAGCTACCTTAGACTTATTTGTTGTGTATTGGCAC
>ML788362.1:279024-308625 GCA_009831015.1 Picea engelmannii
GTTTTAATCACACTTGAGCATATTGAATATCTACAGGTGACTGAGGTAACCAAAGGATATATAAGCCGAATTTCAAAGGGAAGGTGAAGTAAAGAAGGCCGAAATTCAAGGGAGGATAAATTATTTTGATGATGTTTTCTAAGGTATGTTATTTACAGGTAATCTCACCATTTTCGCAATAACTTTTTTTATAGAATGATTCATACCGTTAAATTGGGAGGAAATTGAGAAAACATATCCTAGTAGCAGTGGTAGAATTTAATCTTGTGGGTCATTGTATTTTTGGAGTTACACTCTGTGGAAAATAAGGTTTGTATCTAGTTTTGAAACTAGTCTAAAACAAGTGTTTTGGGTAAAAACGTCATAACTTCTTCATAACAAATCCAAATTTAGTAAGACCAAATGTGTTGGTTAGAGTACAGTCTGTAGTATTCTGTGTAATATTTTCAGATCCATACAACAAATATTCTGTGAGGGGAACGCTCTACAAGTTCGCTCTCTAGAATAAGCCAGAATTCAACAAGGTATTCCATTTTTTCTATAACTCCTTTTCTAAGAGGTTCCAAGTAGTGACACCTGGATGAATTTCATTAAACACATTGAAGAACATTGTGTACTATTTTCATATCTTTATTCATTACAGGTACATAGTTATGATTATTTCAAGTTAGGGTTGTTGACTAATCCAAAACTAGTCTTGTGAGACTAAAGTAAAGTTTGATGAAAATTCTAGTATCTTGTTGTTAAAGTTAAGGAAGGTTTGCAATTTGAGGTACAGGTTGGTGCATGGTTGATGCACTTGTTCATGGTACAGGTTGAGTTACAGGTTGGTGCATGGTTTATGCACTTGTTTATGGTATAGGTTGATTACAGGTTGAGTTACAGGTTGGTGCATGGTTGATGCACTTTTTTATGGTACAAGATGTTTACAGGTTGTTTGGTACAGTTTGATGCATGGTTTGTGCACTTGTTTATGGTACAGGTTGATTACAAGTTGAGGTACAGGTTGATGCATGGTTGATACATGGTGCAGATTTATTGGTACAGGTTTACGACAATATATATCACAGTGATAGTGTGACAGTGGTTCCATCCACCTTCTGGTTGTATCCGGAGAACATAGGGGGTTGTAGCCTCCTTTTGGTTGTAGCCAAAGAATTGGGGAGGTGGAGCTTCCCTCAGGTTGTAGTGAGAGAAACTAGGGGGTTGGAGCCTCCTTCCAGTTGTAGCTGGAAAACAAAGGAAGTTGGTGCTTCCAATGAATGTAATTCTTCAAGACATATAAGAAAAAAACATTATGTGGTTTTCTCCAGCTTTGGGTTTCCACATAAAAACACTGGTGTACTGTGTGTGTGATTGATTATTCATTTGTTCATTTTTTATTTACTCTGCAAATATTGGATGATAATTCTACATTGATATAACACTTGCATTAAATGGTTAAAAAAGGATTACATTTCTCTATTACTGATTCATCCCCCCCTCTCAATAATCCAACAATATCCCCCCCCCGAGAGTTTCTTGCATATAGAAATCTTAGAATCTTTTGCTTGAATTTTTGAAGCTCAAACTTCTTTTTCTTCACTAACAAACTTACTCACTGAAAAGTTTGAAGATCTCCATCACCCATCGATACACGTTGTATCGGGGAGGAATCACTATCATCCACCAATACAACCTATATCAGTGATATCTCCTTATTCTTGCCGACACTATAAATCCTTCTCCTTCTCACCAATGATGAAATAACTTCCGACCACCAACACATCGACGATGAATCCTTATTTCTTGTTGATACAATGCTCATCGACATAGAATCCTCCTCTTATCGGAGAAACATTTCCATCCCTTACTGACATAGGGTGTATCAGCAGGGAAATCACTTTTCTTTCTGACATAGACCATATCGGTGAGACTTGCATCTTCAGGCCTCCCCTAAATTTTTCCAACTCAGATTCTTTTCACCACACCCATTAGTCGGGTTATTTTGATTTTCAATGATTAAGCATTTCATGTCTAACTGGATGAGTGATGTTTGATTGCTTGTTGGTTTTGAGCTATGTCATGCCACCACCTTAGCATCTTATCAATACCTTTCCCCCTTATGTTTGGTCATCATCCAAAACAAGGATACACCAAAAGTGAAGTACATACATGCTAGAATATCCATGAGATGATGGCTGGAATAAAATGTGAAACCATGTGCATGATAAAACTCATGCCAAAAATGGCATGCACCACTACAAGCCTCCTCTATCTAAGCTTGTATATGGCTGGTATACACATCATTTCTGAAATAAAATTCACGGGAGTATCCCGTATTATCTTCTATAACATCATTATTACCTCCCTCAAGCAAAAAAGTTTTAGGGGGCTTTACAAAATCATTCAAAATTTCACGATCGTCATCCAAGTAAGATGTATGTGAGAGATGAGACAAAATTTCAGCTTTAGAAAAAACATTAGGCCCTCATCTAGTGCTCGGAATCCTCTTTTTAATCGCTAGAATTTTCCATAAAATAATTTATCATGAAGGTTTGATGGCCCATACAGTATTTTACATCAAAAATACCATTTTCAGCTGAAAGTGCATGCAAAAGGGAAAATGAACATGAAGAAATAGGTGGGTGGAAATTTCTGCAAATAAAATCTTGTTGTACCATACAATTTCCAACCACTAAATCACATTTTGTTAATCCCTAGACAAATCCCCATACAAATACCCATGTTATGTATAAGACCCCTTATTAATCCCTAGATATTGAATTATTACATTTCTAGTGTTATATTTGTATGTCGGTTAGAACCATTTCATTATAATTGTACACTTTGTCTCCTATATATATAACAGGGAGACTTAGTCTTAGGAATATTATCTCATTTGATATAGTATTCTGAATTGGATATATTGTAAAATGAGGTTTTCCCCTCAAAGTGGACTGCAATCATTGACTTGTTATCATTTCTCAAGCCATTGGATCATAACATTTGGTTTCAGAGCATCGATCTTAGGGTTTTTCTTCTCCAAGCAAGTCATCTTAGCATTTTTTCTATAAATTTTTGTCTGGGATGATTCCAATAGAGAAACTTGAAGGTTATTTGTAAGGCATACCAAGGTGTATTTGGTAAAAATTTCAGCTTCTAGGTCATTATACTTTTGGAGATATACCTTGTGTAAGATAAGGTTTTTGACTAGTCCTATACCTAGTCTCAAACAAGTGTTCCGAGTAAAAAAACCATATCTTCTTCAACAAGGACCTAAATTCTATGAGACCTGTTGCATTTGAAAGAGGAAAGTCCATAGTATTTTTGGTAGAAATTTTAGAATCAAGTATTAAATATTGGACACCTGGTATTTTGTACAAGTTCACTCTCCCAGAAAGGCCAAAAATCAGCAAGGTTTGGGAAAGTTACCCTAACTTTCACTTGGCACATCCAATTTTGGTTAGAGACTTAGCAAATCATCATGCACAAACAATTCTATATTTTATTAATCAATCAAGCACATAGTTATACAAGAAGTTTTCCCTCAACATCATAACAAACTCATGAGGGAATATCTCAACCACACACACATAAGTATGATTTGATAGTTGGAGAAGATATTCCCACAACCAACCAAATCTAATGAATCCAAACCAATATATAAAGTAAACATTAATTCTAACACCCTCCCTTAATGCTTACATCACTAAGAACAAAAATGAAATCAAATAAACACATTTTACAAAAGAAATATTTTTCAAACTTTGATCTTTGTTTGGTCTGGTCTTCATTAGCGCCTCTATCCACTTCTGAACTCTCATAGACTACACTCTTTCTCTCCCATTCATTCGAGCTACCACTTCATCCATTGAAGATACAATTGTTTTTTACCATCGATGACGCATTTGTAATGACCGGACTGCTAGCCATTATATTGACATACTTCCATTTGTTGAAATACATGGTCTGTTGCAATATTCACCAGTTATCTAGGAAAGCAATTTATTCTATATTACTTCCACCAATTGAAGTACATGGCCTGCCGCTGTATTCGTCAGTTTTCTAGGAAAGTAGTATAGATACATAATGTAACCTGAAATCAATTTTACAAAGTGACCTATTTCACATAGGATTATAAACACACAAGGATCACAACTATAACCAGTAGTCGTTGTTCTTGGGTTACCAAATTCTCCAAGAACCGCAAGACGTAACAAACTATAGACATAACCAAACCAATGACCTTGTTCTTTTGGAAGGAGAGGATACCGCACACACCAACTTATGTTAAGTTACTCTATTCTATAGAGGTTCTTCATAATATAATTCTACAAACAAAAAAATAACACTAATATATTTAAATACAATGCTTTCTCAATTATGTTACACAAACTCTTCAAACTGCACACCCAATAAAACAACATATTTCACACACAGATGTGGGAAGCTTCCTGAGTTTCTCGATATTCTATGCACAATGTACATGAACCACAACTTTCATGCTCACAGAAATAGGAAATACACGCTATTTCATCCACTACATTAGTTGACTTCAAGCCCTGATGTGTTGAATTCAAGCCTTGATGTCCCAGTTTTCAATGCATCATAAATCATAAAAATATTCTTGAAAAAAAAGTGAACCAAAAGAACCTCCACGAATGACTAGTTGTTGTAGGAAAATTGCCCTGCGGACAGGCGAATTCACTCTTGGATCTTAGACCCCTATGACCAAGACAAAAAGGTGCTAAATTTGGGTATTGACATTCCTTTAGAAGAAGCTAAACCAATAAAATAATAAAGAGAAGAAGGTATGAGTACCTTTTATGAATTTTGTCCTTGCTCGATCCGGGTTGATCTTGATCTCCAGGCTCTTCAACAAACCCTGCAATCCAGTGAACAACAAAGATAAAACATACTTCCTATTCTACCTTGATTAGATTCAAACTAGATCTATCCAAAAGGAACAAGTCCATGAGAAATACACATAAACTTGAAGGAAACAGGTGAAGAACATATATATTAATGAGAACAAATAAAAGTACTTACAAATGTAGATGCAGATGCAGCAGCCTCACCAAGCTCTCCTTGTCCAACCCCTTCATCGAATGATCCACAATCAAAATGAAAATACTTTTCACTGATTATTCTTCCCTTTTCACCATGAGGATGCCTTATTATATAGGCTTTGAGAGGCCTAACCATATTATATATTCTTGGGATAACTTGAGGATCTTTCTCCATCAGTTGTGGAATTCCCCTTAGATCCAGCCTTAGACTTGGATTCAAGCCAAACTGACTCGGAAGATTCTCAGCTGACTTCAAAGATAAGGGGATTTGTCCCTTGATTTGCTCAATAGCCTCGACGCTCCCTCAAAGTGGGTTACAGATCACTGTAGCGCTCCCCCCAAAGAGGGCAGGAAGCGCTAGTACTCCCTGCAAGTGTTTAGGGGAGCGCTGATCTCCAAAAATGCCTTTTTGATGGTATTTTCTCAGATGAAATTTTGTACTCTTTGCCAAATGGTAAATTCCTTCTTTTAACCAATCTTGGAAGATGTATCAAGTGCATTTATAATGTCGTCCTTGGTGTGATGTGGACGAGACGACAGTGTGATTTCTGCGACACTTGTGATAATGACAATGAGACATCATCGAAGTGAGTAATTTTAACGTGTAACAGATTGCCCCCCAAAGTGCAAGGTCAGAAGACAGAAACTGATGACTGAAGTACTTTGTAGACTTTTCGAAGCAAGGGTATGGACTTGGAGAACCTGGTAGAAGATGCAAACAACCATTAGACAAATTTTATGACATGTTTCAAACCCAAGGCAGGCATACCTATGCTTGAGTGATAAAATACTTTCAAGGTATGGTTGCCTTAAAGTACACCAAAGATCCATAATCATACTGACTGACATGTATAGCCACAAAATATACAATGTGGATCTATACTTCCATGACATGAACTTATCGTAGCCATGAGGATTACACAGTGGATCTATGAGATGACAAAACATAGCCACAAACCAATATAAAGTGGATCTATGTGACAGTTTATGTATCAATATTCTCAAGAGAAACTCCTTCGCAACCTGGATAAAGTAGATATCAGAGTGAATACTCAACCCAATGTCTTCTTAGCAATCTCGATGTAGTATGAATCTAACCATGCGAATAGATGTCTTGATATCGAACATAGTAAAACCCACTTGATTACTGGTCAATGAGGTAAATCGTTAACAAGTGCGAGGGAAATCACCATTGATGTCAATGACTCCCAAGGTACCCTAGTACAATCCAACGAATTTAAATAGATGAGTCGAAGTCGAACATTCATGGAATCATCCAATCAGAGGTCAATGATGTAAACCCACTTTCAGAGGCAAGGAGGCCTACCATTGAGGCATGCAAGTCCCAAGGTACTAACTGGTTTCTAAGTCTAGTTCCTGGGTGATGTGTTGAATTCGACAGGAATAGACTCATCAAGGGAGGGCCTTGATGTATCCCCCATCAACGACACAAAACTGACACAGAGATGTAAGTTGGTGTATCAAACGAGAATGGACTGACACGAGTATTGAAAACAGGACATTTGTGATGGTTGACCTTTGAAGCGGATACTTCCCCTGAACAATGGGGCACAAATAGCAGAAACATGACATGGACCAAAACATGATGCAGTGGATACTATGGCTTTCATCGGGTGACCCAAAGGAGTGAAGAAACTCATAGGATTGGTTTAGTGCAGAGGTTCAGTGAATCCAAATATAAAGACAATGTGTCGTGTTCAAAGGCAACTGCAAAAAGTGACCCGTAATGTTCCCAAAAGTGGTTTGGTTTGTTTCCTTCAATTTTTTCCCCCATCCAGATAGACGAGTACCTCTTTTTATTTTTACTAGCTCGAGGAGGATAAAACATGCTTGATATAACTCACCTTTCGTAAGTTCCTCTAATTTTATTTAATGAATCGGAAGAAGTAAGGGTTCTGTCCCGTATGGGCCTTCAATGTATATTTTTTTCTTAACGTGTCCAGAGAAGGCAAAATCGATTGTTTTTCATGTTTAGAGAATCTGAAAATAACTTAAAGGTGACTCCAGGGGGTTCCTTTTTCGTATATCCATACAAGTCCGAAAAAGAGATAACAGACTACTCGGTTGTGTTCTCATGTTTTTTCGAGCGTGAGAAAGAAATAATACCATGCTCGTTAGTGTGACAAGGTTAAATCGAACAATACCACCTCGAAACCTGCGAATAATGACAAATCTGCATTCCAGGGAATTAATAATATCTCCAAAATTATTTCAAAACCCAAAATATACTATAGGTTTAGCAAAAATGAAGTCTATATCAATAAAAATGGGGTAAAAAATGTTTTTACCATTTCATTTGTGCCAAAACTTCTAGCAGTGGTGAAATTGACTTTGGAGAGCGATTTCTGAGGTCGTTGGCGTTGGAGCTACAATCAACCATTTCTTCTTCCATCCAAATTAGGTGGTCCTAAACACCTTCCAATCATTTCATATGGTTTAAAAATTTATTTTAGGTAAATATTTTGTGTCAATTTTGATGCCCTAGGGAGCCCTAAGCACCAAAAAAGATCAACGCTCCCTTAAATGGATGAGGGGAGCTCTAGACGTGATTTCATTGCTCTGGTGTGCTCTCTAGTGGGGCTCTAGTGCTCTGTGAGTGCAGTTAGGGGAGCACCGATGCAACAAACAAAAAATAATTGGTTTTGAAGTCAAATTTACCCAAAAAAACATCATAATGAAATGACTAATGGCCTTTTATTGCTTGTGTTTGCAGTGTGCATCGAAAAAAGCCATGATTGAGTGGAAGGAATGTGAGGACAAGATCAATGATGTTTCCTCATTACAAAACCCCCGAGCGAGGGATGCATTGAGGAATTGCGGCCTCCTCAAGTATTTCAAAATGCAAAAGATGAAGAAATAAGTCTTATTACTTGAGTACATAATTGGGTTATGGAATACTACTGAACATGGATTTCAAATTGGGCCACAAATGCTCCACATTGAGTTAGAAGACGTCTATTTTTTGACTGGGCTCTCAAGAAGAGGGCCCCCCATTATCTTATCTGGACAGCCAGCAGTTCCAGTGCCTGTTGAAGAGTATGTGGCAAACCATTGCATTCTGAGATTGAAATTGGTTGCAGGAAGACTCTAAATAAAGGATGTTATGGATTTGCCTCTTCGATCCATCTTATTTTCCATCACAAGTTTGGCAAGTAGTACTAATGCACACTTGGCTTCGATATCACAGATGACCTATGCTTTACAATGTGTAGAGCCAAATTTGTTTAATTGGAGCGTAGATTACCTTCACAATGTGAAGGATCAGATTTCGAGATGCAGGATGGGTCAACAAAAAAAATTTGCGTATGGTTCTTTCCTGGTTTCATTCTTCCTAGAACGGATCCCACAGATGCAGCCCCAGATCGCACTAGCAATACAACCGACAGGTGAACCACGCATGGAGCGTTGGATGAGTCTATCTTCGAGGTTGGGGACCAAATCAGAGTTCAGATTCACAGGTGACTTCTTTTCTTGGCTAAGACGCCAACTGATTGTCAACAAGAATTTTCCATATGCCCGAGTAGATTTCCGGGGTAGCATGGACCTAGTTCTTCCAGATGGAATGGACTGGGATGTGTCAGTTATGAAACCAAAGACCTTGTCAAGTGTTTTTTGATTTTAAAGTTTATATTATTTTTATGTGTATTTAGAGGGGCTTTTAACATATGTATTGTATCATTATGCAGACAAAGGCACAACACGTCCAACTGAGATACCATAACTAGGGTGTCGCATAGACGCTCAGATAGATGTAGAGCGTGAGGTAGCAGTGGGAGGTATCCGGTAGGTTGAGATAAACCTCTGTGGTCTCACGATGGGTGTACCTCCTCTTAGGAGGCGGGATGTACCCTTGCATTTACAGAGACATACAGTGGGAGTTCCCGAGAGTTTGAACTACCTACTGAGATGAGTAGCGCATGAAGTAGTGTTCTACTCAGAGCACAACGTGATGTGGGAGGATTAGGATTCTCCTGATGTTTTGTGTACTATGTATGATGATGTTATGGGTATGAGGGCCCAAATGTTTCCCTCCTATGTACCTTTTTGATGTAACAAAAACATTTTCTATCACGCAGTATATATATATATATATATATATATATACATATTCAAGTTTTTTGGTGCCAAATGATGTTTGCAAATGATAATGTCTTTATGTGATGTTTTTAATTTACATGTGATGTTTTTTACATGATTCATTTCCTTTATAAAAAATCATCTATGTGTGAGATACCGGTCCATAATATAATTTGCTAGTGAATCCGAAGTTGTATTAAGTCCTCTTGGTATGTGTTTGTACTATATAAATTCAAACATTCTTTCAAGGCGAAGAACTCGTAGGTGGAGACACAATAGAATAGGATTGTGAATGGTGTAAACCTGATTAAGTTGACAGACCATGAGTTGAGAGTCTAGGTTAATGATCATGCGAGATATACCTAGGGAGGAGGCTTCGATTAAAAGTCCAATGACAGTGTGATATTCTGCCATGTTATTGGTTTTCGATCCTAGACAAATGATTCTAAACTCACTAACTCATCAGAGTTGTAAATGACCCAAGTTGCAGAAGCAATATTCTGGTTATGTCAACTAGCTCCATCCGCAAACCCGACAAAGGTAGGAAAGGAAGATTTCATATGTGCACATAATCACGAGACAAAGTATAAGTGGCTAAGACAAAACTCATACACACAAGAGAAAAAGACACACAAAAAACTAAAGTACAATGGTGTACAAAGCACGCATGCTAGATGTTCTATGCATATTACTTCTTAAGGTAAAGCCCATTCTGGGGCTCACCAAGGTCGATTCCATCATATTCAACTAGCTTGTAGGCACCTCTATGTAATACACGTTTCATGATGTAAGGACCATGCCACAGAGGTTATAACTTGCATGTCCCTAACTTATCATGATCCTGGTCGCAAACGAGGACTAGGTCTCCTTCTGCGAAAGTACGAGGGTGGAAAGATTTGTCATATTGACTCTTCATTTGCTTTTGATACGTCTCGTTAATGAGAGAAGCATCACGACGTTTTTCATCCAACCTAGTTAGATATAGGAAGCATTCTTCTTTAGCATAAGTTTGAGGCGGGAGTTCTACTTTGAGTTTCAACGAGGGAATTTCGCACTCGATTGGTAATATGACTTCTATGCCATATACTAATTGGAAAGGAGTGAATCCAGTAGCATTTTTCACTAAGGTGCGGTAAGCCCAGAGAGCAGAGAAAAGTTATAGATGCCAAGATGTCTTGTTTACCCCTACCATACGTTGAATAATAATTTTAAGGACCTTGTTGATAGCTTCAACTTGTCTGTTTGCGTGAGGATATTAAGGGGATGAGTTCTCATGGTGAAAACCCAACTTGGCATGTAACTCAATCATCATCTAGTTTTGAAAGTGTGACATGTGATCAATGACAATGGCTTATGGAACACCAAAGCAAGTGATGATGTCGTTGAAGATGAAAAGAGATGCAGTACGAACATCATTTAGAAAGGTAGGCATAGCCTCAACCCATTTTGTGAAGTAATCAACGTCAACAATGATATGATCGTGCCCCCTGGATAAGGTAGGCTTACACTGCATAAAATCAATGCCCCATTTTGCAAAGGGGTCGATGGTGACAAAAGGATGTAGTGGAGCGGGGTGGCTGCGTGCCTTTTTATGAAAAACTTGGCAGGGTGGGCACTTTTTCACAGCCTCAATACAATATTTGAAGATAGAGAGCCAAAAGTAACCGACACGTAAAAAAAATTGAGTTGTAGCCATCCCAGAAAGGTGACCGCCACATGCTCCAAGGTGACAATCATTAAGGACACGTTCAACCTCCTCATGAGTTAAACAACGTCGTAGGATAGTGTCAATACCACGATGATACAAAGTGTCACCGATGATAAGGTAGCATCTAGAATGGTGGCGAATAAAACAATGTTCTTCATGAGAGATATCGGGCTGAAAACACTGGGTTTGAAGATAAAGAAGGATATCTACATACTAAGGATCTAACATGCTAATGAGGAATATAGATTCATTAGGGAGAGAATATATAGGCTCAGTATCTTCATCAGCATGGGGAAGGTCGCAGATAAGTTCCGTAAACACCAAGGATTTCTTGGCTTTGGACTTGGCAAAATCGAGATCAAATTCCTAGAGAATAATGATCCACTTGGAATATTTTCCCCCAAGGACTTGATGTGTCAGAATATGATACATGGGGTTTGAGTCCACGATAACCGTGGTGGTGCGTAGAAAGATGTAATGGTGAAACCTATGGACAACAATGATGACTTCCAGAGCCAACTTTTCAACATGTGAATATCGGAGCTCAGGACCGGATAGACTTTTTCTCAGATAGTATATCACGTGTTCTTCACCATTAGGGTCCTCTTGAACTAACACCATAGCGATAGAGTCTGCTAAGTAAAGGATGTAGTCTTGTGCATAATTTGGAGGATGCAACAGAGGTGTGTTGGTCAATGCATGCTTAAGAGCATCGAAAGATTGTTGAGTAGTGTCATCCCAGATGAAAGGAGTGTCTTTCCGCAACAATCACATAAATCCTTTTGTAATCTCAACGTAGTTACATATAAAACGACGAAGAAAGTTTGATTTCCCTTGCAAACTTTGTAGTTGTGTCAGATTATTAGGAGGAGGTAAAGCGATGATAGCTTTAATCTTTAAGGGATCCACCCTAATCTCGTCTTTGGAGACAACGAAACCGAGGAGTCAACCTGATTCGACAACAAAGATGCACTTGTGTGGGTTCAAACGAATACGGTAGAACCAACATCAAAGAAAAATAGCCTGTAGGTGACCAATATGGTATGATCGACTGGATGAATGGGCAGGTAAATCATCGAGGTAAGGTTCCACAATATGTTTGATATCATGGAAAGCATATGACATGGACCACTGGAAAGTAGCACCAACATTTTTGAGACCAAATGGTAGTTTCCGATAGGTGATAGTTCCCAAYGGGCAGATGAAGGTTGTCTTATGTTGATCGGCGGGTAGAATGTCAATCTGGTTGTACCTCGAGAATSCATCCATGAAATAGAAAATCACGCTGCCAACACAATTATCAATGATTTGGTCGATGAAGGGTGTAGGCTAATTGTCTTTTGGACAATCCTTATTAATATCCCTATAATCATTGYAGACACAAATGTTCCCTTGTTTCTTAGTGACCGAAACAATGTTAGAAACTCATTCCATCAAGGGGACAGGAAGGATGAAGCCAAATTTCATCAGTTTCTCAACTTCTGCCTTAATGGCAGCGGTTTTCTTGGGATGAACCGGGYGGAGTTTTTGTCGAACAGGTTTAACACCTGGGTAAGTTTTTATTTCATGCACAACGATTGAAGGATTGATCCTTGGCATTTATTCGTAGCTCCAAGCAAAKAYATCACAAAATTATTTGAATAAAGCGGTGTAAGAAACCACTTCCCCGGGCGAACAATTAGCACCGAGATTAATATTTTCCATGACACCTTCTTTGATCGAAATATCAATAACGACCGTAGAAGATATGTTGCCTAAATTCTCCTCAGAAATAGTATCCTGGGTAAGTATAGGAGATTGTGGAGAATCAACAACATCGGGGGGGAAGATAGAGTGTATATCTTCCTGAATTTCTTTGAGAGGTGGAAGAAAAGAGGATTGATGGTTGTCATCCCAAGGTACTTTGTCAATGGTAAGAATTTCCATAATGGATTTGTATGAAGGAAAAATATAGGAAATGTAATCAAAAGTAGAAGACAAGGAGTTCAACCAAGATGGCATCGAATAAGTGTCGGGTGCCAAGAGATGTTGGTCATCCAAGGAGGGAGAGGCAGATTGAATAGAAACGTATGAAGCCTCGGTAGGACTAAGTGGCATGGAATCACCTAGTGTATTGAACTCTAAAGGACTAGGTACAATCAAGGGATCAGATGATTCCAAAGACTGATAGGCCATAGTCGAAATCATATTGATTGTGTAAATATGTTTCATGGTAGGAGGAAGTGGTGCAGGGAAAGTACGCATAAGGGAAGAGTGTTTAATAAGACCTACACCAACACTTTCATATGTGATCTTGTGATCTCTCAAGAAAGGAATATTGTTGGTAGCGGGAGCGGGAGCGTCGGGTGTACATAAATCTAACTAATTGATAGTGACAATTTTTCCCTGATGAGGAAAATGTACACATCAAAACACTGATGAAGCGACGGAGGTCATGGCATAAAACCAACTTCTTTTGAGTAACAAGTTGTAATCAAGGGGAGTTTCAATGACCTCAACATCAACAAAAATGGTTTTTTTGCCCAATTAAACGGCTAAGGATTGCAGGATCCCGTGAGGATGAAAACCTTGCCCATCGAATGTGCATAACATCATGGGGGATTTGTTGAGTGCGGGTGATTTCAATCCTTTCCAACAAGCTAAAAACATGACACAAGTGGAATCTCCCTCATCCAAAATAGTGCAGTGAATGTGTTGGTTGTGAACAACAACATCAATTTGAAAAGCGAGTTGGTGAGAGAGGCGTGACTTAAAGTTTCCAGGTTAAACGTGATATTGTTGGATGACTCGGGATCAATGGCACCAATAACAGCCAAGAGCATTCTACGTTGACTTGGGCACTGTTGTAGAACTTCCAGTGCAGACATAGCACATGGTGCTTGAGACAAATATTCAACAATGTTGTAGTTTTGAGTGGCACGTGAACTAGGATTAAAAGTGGATTTATGGATGGTGCTCTTGGGAGGGTGTAATATAGAGTCGAACATAGGTTTCTCTATCTAAAGCGACCTAGATGGAGGGATAACAAATGGAGGACTAACGAATGCGGGTGATGGATCCAGTGAAGAACCATTAGTGGCCTTTTCTTTGTCAGGTTTAGTTGGAGTGTCGTATGTCATAGAGCGGGTGGTCAAATCAATCCCATTGAACATATAAATATGAGCACTCGTTGAGGCTTCATCATTAGGAGGGTGGCTAGAACTGCCCTCGGGAGAGGGGGTTTGAGCAACCATGGATTGTTGCTGAGGAAAAGGCTGTGTTAACACAATAGGTTGGGAATTCCCTTTGAAAAGTTTTTCCACTTCATCACGATGTGGACAGTCTCAGGTGTAGTGATTGTCACCACAAATAAGACATGGGAATTTCGGTTTTCCTTGTTGTTGCTTTTCAATAGCAGGCGTTGGAGTTTGAGTTTTTGGTTGTTCATTATTATTATTATTATTATTGGGTTTATTCTTTGTCTTCTTCTTACCTCTAGATTGTTGTGAAGGGGAAGATTGAACTGCATTCACCTCAGAGACTTGAGTTGGGAGGGAGGTAGAGGTGAGTGAGGTCGAACTGGGAGTGGGTGCAAAAGCAGATCGATTTACATTTCCAATCGACTGCGAAGTAGATTGGGTTTTGAAGGTGCCAATAATTCCATCCACATGTGATGTGGATGAAGGTTTGGATGGATCGGTAGTGGCACGGGTAGCATTTGGAATCAACTCATACAAAGTACCAGATTGTGAGTAAACCAAATCTAAGTACTGAGCCCAGGAAATGGATCCTTCCTCTGTGACTACGCCACCCATAGCGACGTCACGAGCAATCGGGGGTAAAAGATATTTAGTAAAACATTCTGCCAATAACTTGTCAGGAATGATTTCCTTGATCAACCTTCACCGTCATCTCCACTCATGAATGTGATCAGAGATATACATGGAGTTGGTCTAACGAATAGAGGTCAAAAGTTCGGTACCTGTCTCGTAACGAATGGGTAGTTGGAAGTGCGTGAGAAAGGACATGGCAAGGGAGTTGAAATCTTGAAAAGAACCACGTGGAAGTTCAATGTACCACTTTGATGTTGATCTCATAAGTGTTCGTTGGAAGAGACACAGTTGTATAGAATTGTCCATTAAGGATTTTGATGAACACCATAAATGGAAAGTCATCACATGGTTATTTGGGTCTTCTCTAGGTTTACCGTCAAACTTTGAGATATCAGAAGGTAACTTAGTACGAATCACTGGCCAAAAGGGATAATGTAGTATAAGATCATTGGTCAACCAAGACAAGTCTGGGAGATCCAGAGTAGCAAGGAATGGTAATTGGTGGTTAACCTGAGGGTGATACTGATGTGGCATAGGGACACCAATAGGACCATAAACTGGTTGAGTTGGGTAATTGTATCCAGTAGGCCCTCCTACATACAGTTGTTGTTGACTAGGATAAATAATATTCAAAGGTGGTTGAGAAACATTCACGAGTGGGGGAAAACCCGGTGGATTCTGAGGGGTGTAAGTTGATTGATTTGTTTGTGGGGCTTAAACAGTTTTCCCTTGAGGGGGGTAAACAGTTTGTCCCTGAGGATGATACACATTAGCCCCAAGGGGAGGATAAACATTAGACCCTTGGGGAGGATAAGGTTGTTGTTGTTGGGGATGTTTCCCCCCAGACAATTGTGGATTTCCTTGAAAAGGAAGATTCCAAGGTAGAGATTGTGCCACAAGTGTGTTATGTCCATATAGTGGGTTATGGACTCCTACCTGAGGTTTCCCCCCAAGTTGAGGTTGTGTCCCAATATTAGGTTGATCCCCAAATTGATATTTCCCCCTAGTCCGAGGTTGACCTCCAACAGGATTCTAGAAACCAGACAGGAACAAATGATGGGTGCCTCCAATTGGATTGGAGCCACAAGGACTAGATCCTCCAAGCAAAAGTGTAGGAACAAAACTAGCAGCGACGTTGTACCCAGGTGCAACAAAAATACCAAAACCTCCGAATGGAACCTCGGAAGAGATAACAATAGAAGTATTCAGAGCTCTATACCCAAGGGGAAGTGATGGATTTGGTCTAGGTGGAAGTGGTGTCCCAATTGGAGCTTGGAGAGGTGTCACATTTCCGGTGGGGATTGTGGTAATGTATGGGACCATAGTAGAATGGGCCATCTCGAGAGTAGGGGTCGAGTGAGAACCAATCAAAAATTGGTCTGCAACGGTGATGACATTACTGGTGGAACCAGTAAAATGGTCTACAGGTACCGTATAAGTGACAGACGTCTCAGGCACTTGTGATGCCATGGGTCGATCAAGACTCGCTCCTAGATTACCCTACAGATCACATATTGTCAAAGGGATGGAACTAGCAATGGAAGTTCCAATAGTGTGAGCCGAGGTCCTAAATGATTCACTGTGATAAAGTGGATTCTCTACTCCAGATTCTGTGTTAGGTCCAGTAGGTACTTCAACATCATCAACAACAACAATTTCTCCAGACAAGTTCATCTGAAGCATACACGGATCATGTCTAACACTCATACATGGGTTTCGGGGAAGTCTAAATGCTTCCAAATAATTTGAAATAATTTGAAATCCTTCCAAAGAGTGTGTGCTTCCAACCTCGGAAGTTACTTCATTATTAACCACTCGCTCAGGAGGGCCTTCCAGTGAGTTAATTAGGAAGCAACGGTAAGTAAACTTCCAGATATTCTGGGGGAAACCCTTGCATCCTACATGAACGACAAAGGTTGATGTTTCTTGAACTAAGTAAAGAATGAAATAAATCTATGGCTGACTAGAGGAAATAAACAAGCATTCACTAATAAAATCTAGGAATCAAACCAAGCAAACAAACCTTCTCTCGATGACCGTACTAGTTGGTGATGAAATCCAACATCGCATGATCATGTCAAGAAGGGGCTAGGATATGAGTGGGTGGAAAAGTTACGATGGAGGCCTACTTAACGGACTTACGCCTTGGTGCAAGCTTCCACATAGTAATTGTGGATTTACCCTCCAAGGAGCCCGAGTGACTTTGACCACCGTCTGTTCCAGGTACAACAAAGACTTCCCTTCACTGTCACCTTGTGTAAAGACCCTAAATATTATGGCTACTATGGAAACCAACTCGCAGTCATCCCTTGGGCGGGTATAGTCGACAATCCAGTCCAAATGTATGGGCAGGATAACAAGTCTGAAATCCTTCGAGAGAACTGAGGACAAGTGGACCGGTAGAACTCCAGAGGACCCCGAACGGATTCGGAATTCACGAAGCACCGAGATCAAATGAAGACAGTTGAGCCTCAAGAAGAACCCCCAATATAAAATCTGACTACTATGAACAGTTGGACCACGGAGGGATAATCTCCATAACTCTCCCGAACGGGACCTCGTGCGTAACCCCTGTGTGAGAGGGGGATCCCAGAAAGCCTATACGAAAATTGGATTTGCTCTCCCTATCGCAAGATGCTAATGTCTGTTTGAATGCTTTGGAGAGTTGTACTCACAACCTAATCCAAAGCGCTAATCCTAGTCTAATGTTGGTGGAGGATTCTAAAAATTAAATTTTCTAGATCAATTTTAATTAGCATTGATTTTGTGGTTGTTCTTTACTCAGAGGTGTATGAGAGTGAAATTGATGATATGATGACTCAATTCCCAAAAATGCATAAGAAATGATAAGAAATATTTTATTTCAATGAATTTATATTTAAGGGAGGGAGAAGGAATTTTATTTTCATTGTCAAACACTAAAATGCAGAGGCTTCAAGCAATTGTTCTCAATCAAGAATCCAATTCGATGCTAAACTATTTAGAAAAATGATCCTAATATCCAAAAGACAATCGTGAAAATATAACTTTTTGTTTAAAAATGAATTATAATCAACTTGATTCACAGCTTCTTATGCCAACCAGATTTCATTCTTTGCAAGTTTTAAGAAACTGGAAGCAAACATCATATAAACAAAAAGCACACTCTCATCATGATCAAACAAGAAGAAAAAATGAAACCAAATTTTCAAAAATAAAACCAAAATTCAAACAAGAGGAATTTCTTGGAAAGATAACTTCAAAGATCAAATGGAGCAGTACACAGATCTATGAATCTCCTTGTAACAACTTTAATGTAATCAGATAAATGAGAAAGTACCGAACCAAACCCCAGATCCCAAAGAGGAAGAGTGATTCAAAACAAGGAAAAGTGATGACAGTAATCTTTTTAAAAGACCAAACAAGACATCAAAAACTCTTGGAAATCAAATGGTTGCAGGCTCTATAGAAGGCACATCCTGATAGTAACAGTCCTGAGCATATCAAAAACCAAAAATTTACACCCAAAAGGCATCCCCAATTTTTTTCAAAAGGGCAGAAAATCAACGCTTTGGTGTTAAAGGCACCAAAGCGTTGCAACGCTCTGTGAAGGTCTACATGGGAGCGCTAGAACTCTGGATGTAAAGGCAGGGGAGCACTGGTCTCTGAGGAAAAAGAATTTTAACCCAGAAATCAAGCAGCTCAGGAAAACTCTGAGGATCAGTGTACATGGGATGAATTTAAGACCAACAACACATCTAAAAACTAGAACAACACAATGAATAGGATCTGTAAGATGAGAAAAGACTAAAACAAGACCAAGGAAGGAAACCAAAACTGAAATCTCCGTTCCCCAGTGGAGTCGCTAGTTTCTGTTGTAGGAAAATTCCCTTGCGGATAGGTGAATTCCCTCTTGGATCTTAGACCCCTATGACCAAGACAGAAAGGTGCTAACTTTGGGTACTAACATTCCTTTAGAAGAAGCTAAACTAATCAAAGAAGAAGTAGAATAAGGTATGAGTACCTTTTATGAAGTTTTTCCTTGCTCAATCCGAGTTGATATTGATCTCCAAGATCTTCAACAAACCCTGCAATCCAGTGAACAACAAAGAAAAAACATACTTCCTATTCTACCTTGATTAGCTTCAAACTAGATCTATCCGAAAGGAACAAGTCCATGAGAAATACACATAAACTTGAAGGAAATAGGCTAAGAACATATATATTAATGAGAACAAAGAAAAGTACTTACAAATGTAGATGCAGATGTAGCAACCTTACCAAGCTCTCCTGGTCCAACCCCTTGCTCGAATGATCCACAATCAAAATATAAATACTTTTCATTGATTATTCTCCCCTTTTAACCATGAGGATGCCTCCTTATATAGGCTTTGAGAGGCCTAACCATCTTAGATATTCTTGGGATAACTTGAGGATCTTTCTCCATCAGTTGTGGAATTCCCCTTAGATCCAGCCTTAGACTTGGATTCGAGCCAAACTGACTCGGAAGCTTCTCAGTTGACTTCAGAGATAAGGGGGATTTGTCCCTTGATTTTCTCAACAGCCTCGATGCTCCCTCAAAGTGGGTTACAGAGCGATGCATCACTCCCCCCAAAGAGGGAAGGAAGCATAGCGCTCCCTGCAAGTGTTCAAGGGAGCGTTGATCTCCAAAAATTCCTTTTTGATGGTATTTTCTCAGATGAAAGTTTGTACTCTTCACCAAATGATAAATACCTTATTTTAACCAGTCTTGGAGAATGTCTCAAGTGTATTTATAATTTCCTCCTCAGTGTGATGCGGATGAGACAACAGTGTGATTTCTGCGACACTTGCGATAATGACAATGAGACATCATCGAAGTGAGTAATTTTGACGTGTAACACTAGTATCAAATCGTACATTCCCAAAATCCAATATTCGTTGTATACCCTCGCAAGAAGGGAATAGAGATGCCGCAATTCAACCTCCTCATCTGTAGTAAGTGCGAAGATTAATCTTCTTATTTTATTGTTGCCCCCTCTTAAATTGGCAACGATGACTTCAATCTTCCAAGTACAACAACGAATTCTCAAATCCTTCACGAAATTTAAATCTCTATTGTGACTTCCTCTACCCATGAAAACTATCACACACAACAAACAATAATACACACAACATCACACTCTATTCTCACATTTTTTTGATATTCTTGGACCCTCCCGTGAGGGAGTTAAGTCTAGAGCAACCAAATCTGATACCAACTTAGCAAACCAACATGTACAAAACAATTCTATATTTTATTAATCAATGAAGCACATATTTATACAAGAAGTTTTCCCTCAACATCATAACAAACTCATGACGGAATCTCTCAACCACACACACATAAATAGGATTTGATAGTTGGAGAAGATCTTCCCACAACCAACCGGATCTATCAAATCCAAACCAATCTCTAAAGTAAGCATTAATTCTAACATATACCCATGGCATTGTAGAGAAGGCATTTCAAAGTACTAAAAGACAAAATTTTAGACTCAGGAGGACCGAAATTTAAAAAATGCATCAAAATGAAGGTTGACTAGGAGGACAGACTCCTAATTAAGCGTTTCAAAGGTACGTAACTTACAATTGGCATAAATTTTTATTGAAAGATCTGTTTTTGGTGATTCAAAATATGTGATAAAGAGAAAAAATAGGAGTACTATTATTTTTATTCTACATGGCTCCAAAAAAGATGTCAACACCAATTAAACCTCCATAAGTCTCATCTATAACTCATGAAGAAAATGATGAGATACATAACAGGATATCCAAATTGGAGGAACAACTTAATGATTTGAGTGTCAGGTCAATAACAAGTAATTATTTGGTAAACTCACAAAGAAAAATTCAAGAAATGGAAAATAATATGGAAGAAAATAAGAATGACATGAAAAACAAGATGGATGAAAATAAAGAAGAAATACAAAAATCCATGAAGGATTTGCAAAATTCCATGTCTTCCATTATATTTAAATCTCTAGATGAGAGACTCCCCAAAGGAGATATCATAATGCAAGGAACTCATGAAAATAAAGGTAGTATTAAGGTTGAATAACCTGCCAATAATAAGCAATTTTTAAGTGGATTTAACTCTAATAGTGGATGACGTCCATGACATTTTGAATGATTTTGTAAAGCCCCCTAAGCCTTTGTTGCTTTAGGGAGGTAATAATGATGTTGTAGAAGATAATATGGTATTTTCCCATGAATTTTATTGCAGAAATGATGTATATACCAGCCATATCCAAGCTTGGATAGAGGAGGCTTGTAGTGGTGCATGTCATTTTTGGCATGAGTTTGATCATGCATATGGTTTCATGTTTTATTCCAGGCATTATCTCAAGAAGATTCCAGCATGTATGTACTTCACTTTTGGTGCATCCTTGCTTTGGATGATGACCAAACAAAAGGGAAAAAGGTATTGATGAGATGTTAAGGTGGTGACAAGACATAGCTCAAAACCAACAAGAAATCAGACATCACTCATCCAATTAGACATGAAATGCCTAATCATTGAAAATCAAAAGAACCTGACTAATGGGTGCGGTGAAAATGATATGAGTTGGAAGAATTTAGGGGAGGTATCAAGTGTCTCACCTATATGGTCTATGTCGACGAGAAAAGTGAGTTCCCTACCGATATGTCCTATTTCCATGAGGGATAGAAATATTTCGCCAATAAGAAGGATATTTTGCATCGATGAGCATTGTATCGATGAGAAATGGGGATTCATTGTTGGTGTGTCGGTGGTATAAATCTCTTTCATTTTTGGTGAGAAGAAGAAGGATTTATAGCGTTGGCCGGAATAATGAGGTATCACTAATATAGGTTGTATTGATGGATGATAGTCATTCCTCCTCGATACAATGTGTATCGATGAGTGATGGAAATCTTCGAACTTTTCAGTGAGTAAGTTTGGAAGTGAAAAAAAGGAAGTTTGAGCTTCAAAACTTGCAAGCAAAATATTCTAAGGTTTCTATATGCAAGAAACTCTAAGGGGGGCCTATTGCTTGACTTCTAATGAATGGATTCAATGTTGAAGTTAAGAAATTAAGGGAGGGTGTTGTTGTTGGCACAATAATTGGCGACACGTTGGATGAAGCCAAAATATCTGCTAGTCTTCCATGATTTATGAGCATAAAATGCAGAGGGTTGTATTTTTACTTTTAAGATAAAATATTCCAGAATAAATGTGCAACGGGTTCCTGAAAATTTTCATCGTGGTGGGATCGTTGGTGATGCTTGCATGTCGACTAGTAGAACTTGCCTATTGTAATAAGAGGATGAATGACAATGAGATTTATTTCCTTAAATTGCATTGATAATCCATGTTGGTATCTTTATCATGGGGTTGTTATAGGTTTGGAATATAAACATATTTTCACTAGGTGCATATATATTATCCATCAGGTGTTGTTCCACTGCCTACAAGTGTCCATATCCCTGATGGAGTCATCATGGCATCACAGACCTTGATCTACCGCTAATGAGAATCCATAGCCCCAACAAAGATACATGTATGTCCCTTAGTCTGATCAAGTTTTCTTTTCCAATCCTTCTTGATTTATTTAGTATATGCTTAGCATTCAGTGGATGGGGAAAGTTGTGGCCTTCTTTCTTTTCCTTTCATTTACTTTGGCCTGATAGTGGGTGACTGCCATCTTTTGCGATTTTCCTTTTATATTTGTTGCACATGGCTAAATAAAGTTATCCCTTTTGATTTTCATCCTTTAGACTTTGACACTTCACCTTTCATGCGAGCAACTGCTTAGTGTGTGGGTGGTTCACCTGTTACATAGGATCTGTTAGAATTTGGTAGCTCGAAGGTACTTCTGCATTGGTGGCGCTCAACATGCGGAAGTGACCGAGCACACTTTCTCCCTAGTGACTTTATAATGAGTTTTTATAAAGTAACTTTATAAAGTTGGGTATTTTAATTCTTTAATGTAAAAGTAACTTTATGATGTTATGGGTCACTTTAGTGACTTAAGTGACCTCAACAGATGATTAAGTCACGATCGTTGATCTCATGAGGGCAAGATCTAATATTGACCGTCAATCTCATTGGAAGACCAAGGGTTAGGGAAGTTACATTTCAAAATTGATTAAAAGCAGCCCATGAGGGAGAGAGGGGGCGCACTTTTGAGGAGAGTTAGAGGAAGTTGAAGAGGCACGACTTTCTAGAAGAGTTCTTTGCTTGAGGAAAGAGCTACAACAAGAGGGACTTGGTACACATCCCTAGGAGAGGGATTGGCACATAGTCCAAGGAGAATTTGCAACATTCAACAGTCCATACAAAAACTACAGTAGAGTTCGTACAATAGTGTTTGATGGTCATACAAAAAGAGGAGGCACAAAAATTGAGGCTATGAGTATACAACAAGATTGGCGTATTTTCTATGCTAGGTTGCTGAAGTTTTATGTTTTGTTCCGTACTTATTCTCTTGGAACAAGTTTCTATACATTTATGTGATTGTTTGTGGAGGTTTAATGGTTGTTATGGGTCGTACTAGCCGTACAGTCAAGGCAATATTCCCTAGTTACAGTCTAGTACAGTTTGTATTGAAGGATGACTTACTGAAATGAGAGATATTTTATGTTGTAATGTTGATGCTTATTGTTGTTGTATAAACTTCGATTTTCCTCGAGCATAATAAAGAGATTTTTATCCTCAAATCTATCCCTAATTTTTTGTGTATTTTTAAAGTGGTAATGCTCATATTTTTGTTTCAAATGAGAGTTAGTGTCTGTTGTTAAAGAGTGATTTCCACTGCCATTTTATTTCAGAACTTGTCTAGTTGTGTTTCTACTCATAAAGAAAAAAAATGTGTCGTTGTTAGTGCTTTATAGGAGTCTGAAATCTATTTTAGACCAAGTGTTTATTCTGAAATAAATACATTTTTTTCAAGAGGATCTGATCACCAACCAACATGCAAGGATAACCATTGATTAATGACTTGTTAGTTCATGATCTGATTGTTTCCACAATATTCCAAAATAGTCTTGATTTATCTTCAATAGGGCCCTCCAATTCATCTCATGATCTAGGAAATAGATGCAAGTTGATTCAAGAAAGTTTCCTATACAATTGTGCTACCCGTATGAGATAAATGGAGATGAGATATATCACCAGACACATTCAAGGATTTCAATCTTGAATTTAGAGAATGAATTTCCTTTAGGGGAAGAGATGATGTGGAATGAAAGAGAGTAGTCGTATTCATAATTAGAAAAATTGTGTAGTTGCACCCATAATCAAAAGATAAGACTCTATTAGAAACCTTATACAATTGAAAAATTGAATCTTTAATAAATTGTGAGAAAAGGGTATGCATTCAACTAGAAAATTATCCCGAAAAAGAAAACAAACATGTTAGCATTTCCAACAACTTAACAAAATGTTCATGCATCCCAACACAACAAGTAATTTTGCGTCGTCTTGAAAAGAATAATACCTATGAAAGAATGGGCTCATAACATTTTGTTTATATGGGATTTGGTGCTAGGCTGGCTGGGAACTACATCTCACATTTTATTTTTTGAATCATGTCAGTTCATCTTTATGTTCTTGTGCTTCAAGAAGTAAGGATTGGAAAAAGGAATCTTCACTCACTCTCTAACTTTCCAAGCTCTGAAAGTTATTCTGCAACATGGCATGCTCATATCCTCACTAGTTCAAATTAGATGTGTGATATCCACTATACACTTGTAACTACAAGGGAAAACCATTCAAGACATAAGATTGATTTTATCCAAAATTTTCAGAAATAAATGGGTTCAAAACAATCATGTGCAAAGAATTGAAAGTATAATCCCTAAAATAGGTTCATGAATAAAGTCCCCAAATGACATGTCCCCTGATTATGTCAAATTTTCCGAAGCCTTTGTTTTCTCAAGATGTGTCTTTCTCTTTAGGTGAGCCAACTCTTCAATCGTTGAGTTTTAAACACATTCATTTACAACAATAAGACAATGCCAAGTCAAAACTAATGTGCTAAATATCGTCAATAAAACTAGTGACCAATGATGTGAATTTATTTGTTAACCATTTTCAGATAGAAACTTTGTATCCCTTAACCAAGCAATTTTCCCAATTCTAACTAGCTACCAGGATAACAAAAATTTGATTGAGAAGTAGTATGGGCTAAGATGGTTTCCTCCCATAAAACATGTTTGTAAAGGTTTTGGGACATAAACCAGAAAATGAAGGTTGTATCCAATTTGGTTTGAAACAAAAATTCGAAAGGTAATTCTTTGATTAGATGATGAACCATACATGATGGATTGCCTTAGATCTAGTTTTGAATCTTACAAATTTCATGTTTGGAAGTTCCCTTTTGAACAACAGGTGGCTCTCGCCATGATGGTTTTCCTTGAAGCAATGCTTATTGAGAAAAATTTCTTGTCCATTAGTATCCTAGAGGATCCAAACAATGAACATTTTGTAGGAGGTCATTGTTCTTGAATATAAATGATTTTTTCTGGCCGAGTATGTTCATTAGAGAAAGGTTTTTGTTGGTAACTCTTCTATTTTTATCACTTTGAAATTGGGTTGAAGATCATGTATGGTAGGATTTGAATAGGTTCCATATCTAAAACTAGGATAAGTATCAACACCACACACAAAGGACAATGGAAAGACAATGTTGCATATAACCCTTTTGCTTTTTGGAATTCCCCCAAGTTATGTAATTGCAGACCAAGAGGTAATACTTCAATGAGTGAATGGGATTCCTACTATTTGTTCCATGCTTCAAAAAATGGATTGGGCTTTGGAAGAGTATTTATGATAAGCGTTCTCAATACTCTTCCTAATCTGAAAGATTTGCAAACCAATGTATTTTCCATATTGATCAATGGAGTCAAACTTTTGATTACTCAGTGAATAAATTTTACTAGAAGTAAGTGGGAAATGAAAATTTATGAGTTTCCTTTTACAAAGATAAGAAAAATGTAGATTGATACTTTATCCACTCTCATAAAGGTGATTCCATGAACATGTGCAATTGAAGTTCACTATTGTTGATATGCATAGAGAGCTCAGAGATTCCATACCTTAATTGTTTTCCCCTAATCATATGTCAGGAATTTGAAGGGGAAAATCATTCAACACTATGGGGTTGTAATTATTCACTTGAAATATCATGAATTTTCAATTATGTTCCTCCCCAAACAGTAAAGTATTCTATAGCAGATACTTGTTCAACAACTCGGGATCGTACTCTTCTAGATTATTGTTGTCCAACTATTAATTCTAAGGTGAATGATATCGAAGTGAGTAAATATTCTGGTTAAATCTTCTCAAAGGATTTTGCACATGGTTCTCTCATGAAGATGAATGTAAACCAAAGTTAAGCCAAGCTTCAAGTTAAACAACAAAGCAAAAGGAATTAATGAAAAAGAGAAGAGAAATATTATGCACAAGAAATTAAGACTTGTTGGAACATTGGATTCCATCATAAACCTCACCTCATTGGTTAAGGGAGTTGACCATTCCTTGGGTCCGACCACCGACTAAAATATTGGTTGACCGTGTCCACTTTGGATTCCAGACCCACCTGTTATGGACAAGTAAAACCAACTCCATCCCATGATTGTTGGTTTGGTCCATGACCATACCTATTTATAGATGATTCTTATGGATTCATCTATCATCGAGAGAGAGACTCTTTGCGCTCTCATGGAGCGTGCTTGTGCTTCAGTGTAACGATGTCTTTAGACACCACCACTGCCTTCGGATTTCCTGTTCTCCTCTATGGTTATTTGCATGTTCCAACATGGTATCAGAGTTGATGGACTTGTGATCTCAAGTTTGCAGACTCGAATGAGATTGAGACGGTGGTGAATCTGTTTGATCCTTGTTGAGCATTGTGATACACCACTGATCTCTCTTTTGGCATGATGCTCTATTTTGACGCATTTTTTTTTTCTGTTGAAGTTGTTTAAAACTCAGTTAGGGTTTTTATATTGAGCAACGTTTACTCTTTTCTCTTTCTGTGTGTTCTGGGTATCGTTTGACAATCCTTTTATTGTGCCCCATTCCTCTAATGTAGAACTGTTGAATGGTACACCCACTATAATAACTTGCATTGTAAATACATCAACTGATCCACTAGTGGCTCCCTTTTGACAAACTTGACCACATCAACTACCAGAGTCTACTTGGTGACTTTTAAGTTGGGTTGATTTGGATCGATTGTGCTTGTTCAATTGAAATCGTGACTTGGTCAACCTTGAAAACAAGTTTGCATTCTTTGTTTCTTGAAGATTGCATGGATCAAACCATTGTTGGTTTCTTGTGTGTGTCTTTTTTCACTTACCCATCAACAAATTGAAGGTGAACTGCGATCTTTTTTTTTCTCACATTGACACCTTTTATTTGGATCAACTCAGTAACTAACCTCGACTCAATCATGGATTGACTAGCGTTTTGCCCTGTAGATTAGCGTTCTGCCTCAACTCGATGCACAAGGGTTCAATTGAATCAGCTTGTACCATTTCCCATCGACTAGATCAACTCGTGGATACCCTAGCTCTCGATCTGTGACTATGCTCTCTCAACTTGTATAGGCTCTCGTCACTCCCTTTGTTGGGTCACATCACCAACATTAGGACCAACACCTTCAATTGTCTTAGTATCCCATCAAGGGAGATAGGGGGACAATGGATTGTCATGTACTTTATAAGGTCAATTAGGAAAAGTAATAGTTTCATTTGGAATAGACTGAGAGCCAGTCAACCAAAAAAGAAATTGTGTGGTTGACTCAAGAACAAGGTCCAACTGTCCATTCGAAATGTTGAAGAAAGGAACATGTGAGCGATTGTCTAAAACAATATCAAAGGGACCTGTTGACGGGTCCCAAATCACCCTTTGTCAACAACAGGGGTTACCCCCGGTAAGAAGTCCCAATTAGAACTCTCATCGTTTGGAATAGGGAACCCATCTGAATTCTGGCCGGACAACCATTGTTGGTTTTGGTTTTACCAGTTGCGACCCAGTCCACCAATGAAGGTGAATGGTGGATGGTTATGAAAATGGAATATTTAGACGCAGACTATGTAAATGCAAAAATCTAATCTACTTCTAGACCTATCCTAGCCTAGCCAAGAGAATATTATTTGTAACTCAATGAACAGTGGCATGAAACTAACTCTACTAATAGCTTCACCCAGATAGTTGTAATGAATAAATAAAGTTAGATAACACATGCACATGAATATATAACCAGAATAGTCTAAGTCACTATATCACATACATCGACGACTCATATGCTCAGGACATGAGAAATAATGAAGAATAACAAAACTGCAAGAAAACATATATTGCATCAGAATAGTCCATAAGAAAACATGCTCTTACAACCCATGTGAACAACAAACATTCTGCTTGAAATAGTTCACAAAAAAACAACAACACGTGTGAGTTATTCCCTTTATCAAAAGTTGGCCTTGAGGGCTCCTCAATATTAACAGTTTCAAAGGTGATACATCAAATATCCATAGAAATATTCTCAATTTTAGTTCACATTGTCTTCCCAAAATAGTTCATAAATGTACAATGTTTGAAGAGCAAAAATCCCTTTCTTTAGGTATAATTCTCATATTTATTCAAGTTCAATGTGACTCTTGGCCTTCTGTGTGACCTTTCACCTACCAAAGTTTGTCCTTATTCCCTTTGCGATGATGAGAAACAAAGACATCAGTTATATCTTGTTGGAACATTGGATTACATCATAAACCTCACCTCGTCGGTTAAGGGAGTTGACCATTCCTTGGGTCTGACAACTGACTAAACTATTGGTTGACCGTGTCCACTTTGGATTCCAGACCCACCTTTTATGGACAGGTACAACCAAATCCATCCCATGATTGTTGGTTTGTTCCATGACTGATCCAGGTGGATATCGGTGGCCACCCACTTTTTCCAACTAGGTCAAAACAATTTTCTGGCAATTTTGGTAATTTACTATTTTTAGCAGGTTTTCACTTCCGGAGCCTTTTTGAGGCCCTAAACGATGTTTTTTGGGAAAAAAAGTTTGACACATACAGGTTTCTTCTATATTTCACCTAAAATGATTCCCTTCGATGATACCTTTCCAACGAGCTATCATGCACCTAAAACGGAGATCGTATGCAAAAGTTATGACCCCGAGAAGTTGATGTACTAACTTACCCAAACGGGGCCCACATGACTTTTGGTGCTTCATATCCTAGGGTTATCTTTTTGGATGTATAGAGTTTTTGAAATTCCTTCTTATTGTAAAAATTCCTTCAGAGCCTCATTGTAATCATATTCTTGCGAATGAGAGTAGTCGTTACATCTCTTCTCAAAAATAAGCTGCCACCATTCTAGCAAGTCTTTCACTATGTATTTTTACAGTCTCTGTACATTTCTTTCATTAATAGAGATCGTGTATTACTATATATCTATTTTTATGGTTTCATCTTTGATACATTTATGTTATATTATTGAATATATACGATATCTCTGTGCATTTCTTTATTATATCTCCACTCTCATTTCATGCCGAAATTAATCCAGATCAGTGGTATCAAAGCAGGCTGCTCTTGATCGTTTTTCAATGCATGTCCCCTACAGGGTCCGAGTATAGCAAGTTGGGTCTCGAGCTTGTCTCTCTTGAATACAATCTCTCTCACATGCCCAAGAAACCCTCCATGGCGGAAGAAAAGAAAAACGATGGAGAAGACGATCCTATAAGTCATTTGCTTGAGCAAGCTCTCATGTGACAGAGGGACAAAATGATGGAGGTTTTTTCCCACATCCTTCAACACCTCCCTATAGAATCAGGCACATCTTCATCAAGCAGCCACTTTGGAGGCACCTCACCTTTTAAGGTACAGGTCAATTTTGATATTCCTATTTTTGAAGGTCAGATAGATGCGGATGCCCTAGATAAATGGTTAAATC
>ML788362.1:309036-327954 GCA_009831015.1 Picea engelmannii
ACCGCAACAATTCAACCAGAAGAACCAGCAGATCTTAAAGAGGGGGAGCGCCTTTTTCATTCACAGATGTGGGTGAAGGGGACCCTGCTGCATTTTATTGTTGATAGCATAAGCCAGAAGAACCTCATCTCAGCAAAGGTCGTCAAACAGTTGGGATTGTTGACAACACCAAACCCACAGCCATACGACATCAGGTGGCTTCGCCAAGGACGAGATCTTTGTGTCAGCCAGTAATGTCGATTGTCATATGGCATCTAGCCCTTCAAGGATGAGGTATTATGTGATGTTTCCCCACTGTATGTCTATGATGTTCTCTTGGGCCAACCATATATGTGGAGATGCCATGATGTTTATGAGTCTCGACCCTGTAGTGTCAATGTTTCTCTAGGGGGTCATCTCTACAAAATACCAAAGGTAGTTCCGACTATTGTCCCACCTAAACAGTGTCACAAGGTAGTATCTCATACTGCAAAATTCAACTTCTTCACAATCTGTTCAAAAGGGGAACAACAGGACATTGCAACCACTACAGCCTTGCCCCAAGCACCTTCTATCCAATAGAAGCAGGTCGAAAAGGTTGCAACAAAGCGTAAAGTTTCCTTCTGCACACAATCCTCTCATGTAGCTCAACTTGCTGAACAACTTCAGCCTCAACAACTTCATGATAGACTTCCAAAAACTGAGCAGCGCGACGTCTCCAGCAAGGCAAGAAGCTCACCAAGATTCAGATTCAGCAAATGATTTTTCCTCTCCCCCGGACACTCAACGCAATGGAGACCATTTCTTCCTAAGGAGGGAGGATTGATCCAGGTGGATATCGGTGGCCACCCACCTTTTCCAACTGGCTCAAAATAGTTTTCTGGCAATTTTGGTAATTTACTATTTTTAGTAGGTTTTCACTTCGAGAGTCGTTTTGAGGCCCTAAACGATGTTTTTTTTTGGGAAACCAGGTTTTCAATAACCAAGTTCCTTCTATATCTCACCTAAAATTATTCTCCTCGATGATACCTTTCCAATGGGATATCATACGCCTAAAACGGAGATCGTATGCAAAAGTTACGACCCCGAGAAGTTGATGTACTAACTTACCCAAACAGGGCCCACGTGACTTTTCGCGCTTCATCTCCTAGGGTTAGGTTTTTTGATGTCTAAGGTTTTTTACATTCCTTCTTATTGTAAAAAGGCCTTTAGAGCCTCATTGTAATCATCTTCTTGTGAATGAGAGTAGCCGTCACATCTCTTCTCAGAGATAAGTTGCCACCATTCTAGCGAGTCTTTCACTCTGTATTTTTACAGTCTCTGTACATTTCTTTCATTAATAGAGATCGTGTATTATTGTATATTTGTGTTTATGGTTGCATCTTTGATACATTTCTGTTATATTATTGAATATCTGTGATATCTCTATGCATTTCTTTATTATATATCCTCTCTCATTTCGTGCCGAAATTAATCTGGATCAATGACCATACCTATTTATAGATGACTCTTATGGATTCATATATCATCATCGAGAGAGACTCTTTGCGCTCTCATGGAGCGTGCTTGTGCTTCAGTGCAACGATGTCTTTAGACACCACCACTGCCTACGTATTTCCTATTCTCCTCTACGGTTATTTGCGTGTTCCAACATGGTATCAGAGTTTATGGACTTGTGATCTCGAGTTTGCAGACTCAGATGAGATTGAGACAGTGGTGAATATGTTTGATCCTTGTTGAGCATTGTGATACACCTCTGATCTCTCTTTTGGCATGATGCTCTATTTTTCCGCATTTTTTTTTTTTTTGGTTTTTTCTGTTGAAGTTGTTTAAAACTCAGTTAGGGTTTTTATATTGAGCAACGTTTACTCTTTTCGCTTTCTGTGTGTTATGGGTATCATCTGACAAGACTTTTATTGTGCCCCATTCCTCTAAAGTAGAACTGTTGAATGGTACACCCACTATAATAACTTGCATTGTGAATACATCAACTAATCCACTAGTGGCTTCCTTTCGACAAACTTGACCACATCAACTACCAGAGTCTACTTGGTGACTTTTAAGTTGGGTTGATTTGGATCGACTGTGCTTTTTCGATTGAAATCGTGACTTAGTCAAACTGGAAAACAAGTTTGCATTCTTTTTTTCTTGAAGATTGGATGGATCAAACCATTGTTGGTTTCTTGCATGTTTTGTTTTAACTTACCCATCAACAAATTGAAGGCAAACAAAGATCTTTTTTTTTCTCACATCGACACCTTTTATTTGGCTCAACTCAGTAACTAGCCTCGACTCGATCGCAGATTGACTAGCATTTTTCCCCGTAGATACTCAAATGCACAAGGGTTCGATCAACTCAGCTTGTACCATTTCCCTTCGACTAGATCAACTCATGGATACCCTAGATCGCGATCTGTGAATATACTCTCTCAACTTGTATAGGCTCTCGTTGATCCCTTTCCTGGGTTGCCTCACTTGAATCACATCACCAACATTAGGACCAACACCTTCAATTGTCTTAGTAGCCCATCAAGGGAGATAGGGGGACGATGGATTGTCATGTACTTTATAAGGTCAATTAGGAAAAGTAATAGTTTCATTTGGAATAGATCGAGATACAGTCAACCCAAAAATAAATTGTGTGGTTGACTCAACAACAGGGTTCAACTGTCCAGTCGAAATGTTGAAGAAAGGAACATGTGAGCGATTGTCTAAAACAATATCAAAGGGACCTACTGACAGGTCCGAAATCACCCTTTGTCAACAACAGGGGTTACCCCCGGTAAGAAGTCCCAATTAGAACTCTCATCATTTGGAATAGGGAACCCATCTGAATTCTGGCCGGACAACCATTGTTGGTTTTGGTTTTACTAGTTGTGACCCAGTCCACCGATGAAGGTGAATGATGAATGGTTATGCAAATGGAAGATGTATATGAAGACTATGTAAATGTAGAAATCTAATCTACTTCTAGACCTATGCTATCCTAGCCTGGAGAATATTATTTGTAACTCAATGAGCAGTGGCATGAAACTAACTCTACCAATAGCTTCACCCAGATAGTTGTAATGAAGAAATAAAGTTAGATAACACATGCACATGAATATATAACCAGAATAGTCTAAGTCACTATATCACATACATCGACAACTCATATGCTCGGGACATGAGAAATAATGAAGAATAACAAAACTACAAGAAAACATATATTGCATCATAATAGTCCATAAGCAAACATGCTCTTACAACCCATGTGAACAACAAACATTCTGCTTGAAATAGTTCAAAAAAAAACAACAACAAATGCGAGTTATTCTCTTTATCAAAAGTTGGCCTTGAGGGCTCCTCAATATTAATAGTTTCAGATGTGATACATCAAAGCTCCATGGAAAGCTCCTCAATTTTAGTTCACATTGTCTTCCCAAAATAGTTCATAAATGTACAATGTTTGAAGAGCAAAAATCCCTTTCTTTAGGTACAATTCTCATATTTATTCAAGTTCAATGTGACTCTTGGCCTTCTGTGTGACCTTTCACCTACCACAGTTTGTCCTTATTCCCTTTGCGATGATGAGCAACAAAGACATCAATTATATCTTGAATTTGTCTTCTAGCGTTTGTGGGCCATCAGGAGGAGACTAGTAATAGAAGATTACCATCTACATGAATAAAATCGTTGATGTATTGTATTACTCTTTTCTGTTGGAATAGTGCATAACATGGTTTCCTCTTAGAGTTGGTGTTCACTTGATTGTAAGCATGTAAACCTGAAACACATGGACAAGAAAGCCCCCCTGAACCCATCGTGTCTACAGGACTGATGTAAATATATGTAGGTATTATTGTTATGTACAGATTTATTCTATTTCTTGAATTTTCATTTATTATATGTATTTCCCTTACGCGTTGTGTGGGTGAGCAGCTATGCAGGGAAGAAAGGTAGAGAATTCATTAACAATTTGAAAACTGTTGGACTCACCTTAAACTCATGAATAGTCTGTGAATCATTTACTTTCTGAATATTTTATTTTCTTGTGTTTCATCTCACAAACATAAGGAAGGTGCACATGTTGGAATCCAAACAAAGCCTTGCAAGTTGTTGGTCCCACAAAGGCCATACTTGTTTCTTGGGAAAATCATTAGGTAACATATCACATTGAAATTAGGAATCAACATAGTAAAAAGGGTATTTGCGGGATTAAGATTGATATATATATATATATATATATATATATATATATATATATATATATATATATATTGTAAGCATTTCTTTTATACAGATTTATTTGTTTATTTGTTTTTAAGATTGGTTTTATGTTAACGATAATTTTCAGGTATGTGGATTGAAGTAGGAAGAGAACCCAAGGACTGATAAGATTATTTCTCAGAATGCTCTATAAATCCATTCTACATTGAATTGATTTTTCCTACAATTAGATTGGGATCCCATTTATTGTGTGTATAGTGTGCATGAAAAGAGATCTAGGAGCAGAAGTATACGTGAATCTATGAACAATTTAACCATTGTAGGACTCATTACATTAAACCCTTTGATCCTCTGTTCATTAATTTTATTTATGCATTCAATTTATTTATCTGCAAGTGTGTTAACTCACATACTGAAACATGGCATACCTACAGGAATCCAAACAATCTTGCAACTGGTGGTCTTGGGAGAGTCTATGACAATCTGCGAGTAGTCGTTGGGCATCAAGTCATATTGAAACTAGGAATCGAATATGGTAAAACAGGGAGGTTACCAGAACTTCTTATAACCAACTTCTTATAGAAATTATTAAACCTTATTTTGAACCCTTTATACTTGGTCAGATGATAGTTTCTCAATGATTTTAGGTTAGGTACATGCTATGATCCTGCATTTTCTGCACCTATACCTCACAAGCCTACGAGCCCCGGGTTGACAATTAAATGGTTGGAGAATTAAAGTGACATAATTTTTACCCAACACCTACAATCACCTTCGTCAAACACAAACTCATACTAGTCAATTTCCGCTCATATCCTCCGATACATGAGCCTTTATCGACCGAAAATATTTTGACCTATTATCGCACAAACTGTAGGTTGGGAAAATCCTAACCCAATCCACGAGATGGAAATAACTTTGGGAGAGTCTACCCACTGCCACCTTAGATAAACCCTTCCCTCGCTTTAGTGAAGAAGAAATCCTACACAAGGGGGAATCTCGGGTGACTCTAGGGGGAAATGAGATGGAAAGTGAGGTTATGGAAGATGATGCCCCTATAGGTCAAACTATTAAGTGGAAAGTGGCTTGGGAACAAGTCTCAAAGATGGTTAATGGTTTCAGAGTGCTTGAGTACCTATGGAAGATTGTTGTACCTGCCTGAGACACAAGAAGAGAAAGTATACAAGCTCAAATATTAAGTGGACAAGCAAGTTAAGCCTGCTGTCCCAAAATTCAGATGTAAACAAGAGTATATATCTGCAAGGAATAAATCTAATTACTGCAAATTTAACCACTCAAAGCATCAAAGATTTATTGAGAAATGAAGCATAAAACAAGTAAATTAGTTCCTAATACTTTAGCACAAACTTCAGTGGTATTAGAGGGTTGTTATATGATGTTATCAGAAAGTTATTATAGAAGACAAGTGGTTGTAGAAAAAAATTTCTACAACAATAAAATCTAACCAAAAAAATCAACAAGTAATCCGTCAAAAAGATAGACAATGAGTAGTAGAACAATAATAGACATTTACCAGTAAATTCTAGTGATTGGTGAGTGTGAAATAAGTAGAAGAGACAATTTTATGCAGCCCTAATAGCTGTAGCTTTAAGTTTATAACAACATCAAATTTCTTGGCCTAAAGAGGATGCCCTTAGGGCATAAGCAAGCTTATAACACTAAGAAAAAATTCCAACTTGAACAAATTCAATATCTCAAAAAATCACGCATTCCAATGCAAGTATTTTATTTCTCCAATGCAATAAATGATTAGTGCCTTGCCAAATGGGTTATGGAGTCTTCTTATATTAAGTTAGGACTACTAAATCTCAAGGGGTGTAAGCCCTTTTACTCCCTTAAGATAACAACTTAACAAGGCAAATTCTAGGAGGGTGTAAACCCTTTTACTCCAACATGCAACCTTTGCAATAGCATTTTCAACAAACAATAATGATAAAACTTGGTGAAGGATGTATGCCATTATACTCCTCCAAGGATCTAGCCAATAACAACCATGGAACAAGAAAGAAACCTAACAAAGTGCAGATTTTCCTTACGAATTCTAAAAAATGCCAAGATAAACCCTAGTTACCAAGCATTCTTCATCACCAAAGCAAGTGAAAGAACCTCCAAGAGATAGAGCACCGCTTCATTCCATAAGACGAGATAAACCATATCGGGCGCGTGAGAGAGAGAGAGAGAGAGTGAACTTGCCCAAGAGGGGCGCCAAGTATCCTCTCCAAGATGGGAGAGCTATGATCTAATGAAATGCAATGATTCTTATTTATACAAAACTCTAATGAAATGCAATGATTCTTATTTATACAAAACTCCTAAAAAGAGTTTGTCCACTTGAGTTAGGGAAAACCACAACATAAGGGAGATATTTCCCTTTATTTTTCCACTTTACAATATTAAATTCAAATTTAACTTAAAAAGTTCACATAATAAACCTTAAAGATGACATCAACCCTCTCTAGGGTGACGTTTTGGCACTTATAGCAAGTCGTTTGAACTTAGAGGTGAAACGTTGGGCCTCCAAAGGCCTCCTTCTCATGTTCTAGGGTCTCTTCCATCAAGCCAGGGCTTATCTTCATGCAAAATGTGCCAAGTTTCAATCCAACACCACCACAACCAAAACCCTAGCCCCAACAAAATGTCAAGACCCAAGATGTAGCGCTCTAGCCTCCAAAGGCAAGTCGTTGGGGTGATGAAGGGCTAGGATAGGTCATCCAAGGTGTCTCTCAAGTCTCCAAAGGCTATCATCATCATTCAGTGTGCAGACCATGGTATCCAAATTGTGGGATTCATGCCCCAAGGAAGCCCAAGGTAGGCTTCTTCCTCCAAAACTATCCACCAAGCAAGGTCCTTCAAAGACAATGAATATGCCCTCCAAGGATCTCAAGGAAAATGCATCATAATAAGTAAATCAAGTCAATAAAAGAGTCACCTGAGCATGTGCATCAAAAACCACCTCATCAAATCGAACAAGTGCTCAAAGAGCCTATGCAACTTTCCAAGTTTAGGTATCAGAGGGTTGATAAAGTGACCTATTGGGTGAATCATTCCCTAAGTCAAGGAGTGTTTCCCAGGTGGACCCCCCTCTAAGCCATGTGGAGAAGATGAAGTGGATTGGGGAAAGAATTTTGGGCATGGGGTTCATGACATACAAGGGATCATAGTGTCTCATTTATGGGTGCCTTTGTAGAGGGTGTGTTGCACCTTCGTTTTCAATGCATCCCTTTTCCAAGACCATTTAATGCCATTAATTAATTAAGGTCCAGAAAAACTGGGTACTCCCTGTACGGTAACATATATCTTGGGGGGTCTTGGGGGGCAGTACCATAGTGTCACTAGAAGGGAGAGGTACACAGAGTGTCATGGGGGTAAAATCTAGCTTGTAACGCACTTGTGTAGATCCCTCAATAAGTGGGTCATTTATATATATGTGTTTTCTTTTATAGGTCTTTGAATTTTTTAGGAGAAACATTTCATTGTTCTCAATACCTCTTTGGGCGAGCATTTGGAAGGTTATGATTTGGATTTTATCTTTTTCCAGCTACATTCCCTTTGGGCATTCAACCCCTTCTTCCCATGAAATGAGGGACAATCCCTTCTTGGGTTAGTACACCCGAAAATCCCAAAAGATAAGGAGCTGAGGGTATGACATGTGGAAAGTGGTAAGTATGATCGAGAATGGCACGATGACTTTTCAAGGGGGGCTCCCAACAGAAAACCCATCCCTAAGGGTAACCACTTACTAGGGCATAATGTCAACCACCAAGGTGAAACAGGGAAAAGAGCATAACTTCCAAGCATATGCTACATAATCAAAAGCAACTTTAAATGCAATACACTCAAATACCTCAAATATTGAAATGACACTTACCATAATACTTGGCTTGTACCTCATGGAGAAAGACCTAATGTCTTTCAGAAGTAAGATGATGTGGCGGATACCATCATGATGAATATGAGATCTATGGTGGTGATGCGTGCCTTTGTCTATGCAAATGGACATCGTCAGCCATCTATCTCTCGATATTACATGTCTGCAACCTGAGGGTTTTGAGACATCATTTTCTTAGTTATCCATGGGAAATGGGGATAACATGACTTATTCCTATAATACACTGGCAAGGCTCGAGCTATACCTTTGATACATGAGCCTTCGCACTGACATACTTCCTCTCATATTCACAAATACATCATGTATCAACGAGGTTCATCCCATCTGTGTCGATACATTACATATTGGAAAAGTTCCTTCCTTCCTCTCTGATACATAGTTTATTAGAAAGGTTTCTCTCTCTCTCTCCCATGCATTACTTATCCATGATTTTCCCTCTTCTATCGTTGATGTGCCAGTAGAAAGATGTTGACCCCTCATCGACATTGAGCGTATTGATAATGATCTTCTTTTCCTCGCTGACATAGACCTTGTCGGCAAGACACACCTTCATCTTGAGAAATCTCCTATTCTCCTCCATCTCAACTCCTTCTCGATGTGCACGTCGGTCAAGTTCCTATCATTTCCAATGATTTCATGCTTGACTGGATAAATGAGGATTGATGCCTCCCTCAATTAATCTACATTATGTTTCAATCATAATTAGGTAATTGAGTATTTCATTGTGCATACCATACGAACTTGTTTACTTTTCACTTCTTGATTTTATGACAAAACATGATCATGAAAGTGTTTTCTATCATCAGTTGGGTTAACTGCAACATCTAGAAGACTTACGTTGGCTTTGAATTACATCTTTGAAGAGAATTGGTCCTCCCATCTCCTAAACAATGTTAAGCGCTCCAAACGTCAGTTGGATGTTTTCTTGGATTTATATTTCTGAGCCACTGACAAACGGCCTCAGCTCCAATGGATGGATCAAGAGCCCGTATATCACACATAACACAAGAACTCACACAACTGAATTTGAACAAAGTAGCAACAAGAATGAGACCCAAAATTTCATTAAAAAATGTCTTTTCTCGCAATTTTGGGGCATTCATCAAAGTTTATTTTTCATCCCCAAAACAAACCAACTATATGATTTACGCAATTATGATTCCAACGTCACTGATGTAATCAAAATCTGAGGCCCAAAAGTGTCAGAACAATTGTCAAGGTTTGCTCGCCAAGTCAACCTCGTTAGTTATGACATTACCAAAATATTTGAATGACATGATGAGTTATCTCACTCGAAGCTCTCTCCACGCTCTCCACATTGCAAAAAATGGTACCCCAATCGAACATCATATGAGCAAGTTACAAGCCTTCAAAATCTCTCGCAACAAGGTAATCAATCATTTCCCTCCATTCTGCATCTTTGCACGAAATTAAGTTGAGTTTAACGCAGATCATTCTTGAAAAGGGTTTGAATATTTTAAATTCTAATAAAATTAGAATTATTTGGATTTAAAATTCATATAAAATGTGAAAAGGAGTTTTAAATTTATTTAAAACAATTAAATGGATTAATAATTTAAAAAGGGGGAAAAGGTTTAAAAACAAAACAAGGAAAATAGTTTACGTGGGGTAAATGTTTTATATAGTTGGCAAGTCCTATGTGGAGGGGAGGGCCCATGTGCCCCCATCCACATTTTCCATATTCTAAAGGAGCGCTCCCCTCTCTTACTTTAAGACCAAGCAAACAACACGGCCAATGACCAAACAAACTTACGACCCGAAGGAATTAATAACATTAGCACCGAATGGCAAGGGCTATACACCTTGCAGCAGCCCAATCATTAGTGGGCCGCTGCATGGTCCAACTGTGCCGAAACTGTCAGTGCATGCCATGCATGTATCTCCATCCATCAACATATGATGCCAGCGACCAGATATCCGGCGAGTTAGGGTACATCAAGATGGGGTTTCTTAAAGAAATAAATTAAAATGATGGGTTATCCTTTTATCAAGAAGACAATCAATGATGGGTTTTCTTAAAGAAAATAAATTAAATGAGTGACTTAAAGTAATAAGTTTTGAGCTATGGATGTTTTTTTAATTTATATTTATAGGTTAAATAATTGTTTAAAGATTGTAGAACACAAATTTAATTGGCTGTCAGCAGGATTAGTCATCGTCTCTTTGTATAGGTATATAACATGATCCTTTTTAGTTAAAAACTTGATAAGCATTTCAAAATTGATATGATAAAATAATTTTTTCCTAAAAAATTATTTTGGGTTTGATACCCATCTCAAAATGACTAACAACATCATACCGAAGTAAAGGTCATTAAATTCAAAAAAATAAGATAATTTGATTTTATTCATGATATTAAAAAGTATAAAAGAAGCTTCATTTTGTGAGTATTTAGAAATTGTTTTAACTTTCAAGTTTATTTGGTGAGTATTTAGAAATTGATTTTAATTAGATTTTCTTTCATAATATAAGTTTGTTTTAAGGATGCATGTCGTGCAAGCAATATTTGTCATTAACTTCCTTCTATATATATATATGATAATGTGATTTTAGCTAAGTGTCCTTATTTTGATCAATTTTGATAATTGTTTGAAGTTTTCAAAGATTTATATGTTAATGTTGAGAAAAAGTGATGAAGAATAAATTGAATAAAATCATATACTCTCATTATATTTATAGTGGGCCTAATGGTTAAGAACATGTGTTTCCTCCTAAGAGGTCACAAGTTCAAATCCAAAGGGGGGTAGGGTATGTATACCTCCGTAGACTTTACCAGTCAAATCGCTGGGCGGAGGGGGTCCCTTGTCCCATAAACAAGGGGGTCTCATACACCAATTTGGTGTGGCTTGACCGTGACCTTAAAAATAAATTATTATTATTATTATATTAGTATTAATAATTTGAAAGAAGTTTATTTTCATAAGTATTTGGAAATTGGACGGTTTATTTTGGTCTTGAAAACAATTGTGCAGTTTATAATTTTTGTTCTCCTAATAACACGAAGGTCCTCATTCACACACTTGTTGTCCCACAATCATGAGGTTTGGGTTTGTACTAATTCATAGACTTTTATGAAGGCTCAAAAGAGGTTGGACTATAGATGTTGTTATTGGAAACCTCTTACTAGAGCACCTAGGTATCTTGTTATTTAGTGATTTCGTTAATGAAAATCATATTAGCAACTCACAAAACAAAAATACACTATTGAAATATTCCACTCAATAAAACCTCTTACTCCAACACCTAGGTATCTTTTTATCTAGTGATTTCCTTATTGCAAATCAGATATTCAACTCAATAAATCTCATGGAAGCAAAAAATAATTGGAAACAAAATCATGCACACATAAACACCAATATTTTTTGGTAGATACCCCTGGAAAAAAACCGGAGGGAAAACAACTATTGAGAATGATTTTATTATGCTAAAATTAGGGCTCCTGTAATAGGGATAATGACCCACTAAGAGAAATACAACTACAAACAAACTTGGAAATGTTTGTTCTATTGTATGGTGCATAACTGCATGATTTTTGAGATATATGCACCTGTCCCTATTGTGTGCCCGCATATACACACTTGTCCCCATTGGCACCCGCGTACATGTATGGAAATCCTATATGGAAAGCTCCATACGAAACAACACTTTCCTGTGGGTTTTCCTGACTGAAACCCACTTGTGGCAACCTCTATTCTCTCTTCTCTATGCTCTGATATCTAAATGGAAGTGCTTCAACTCTTTGAATCACAATTATTCGTGATTCAACTCTCTTTGTGTCCTCCGTCAATATCTCTCAATCAACCTAACAAATATGTCTCAAGTGTCTTAGCCTTGCTTTTATAATCATGAGCTATAGTATATTTCTAATCTCCAAAGTGATTGATGGTTGAGATTACTTCTCACACTCATTTGAGATTTAGATTACATGCTAATTACTTTTATTATTTCCTTAAATAACTTGATTAATTCAGAAATTAATTAATAAAAGTAATTTAATTTAATAATTCATTTAATTAAAGTAAAATTACCAAGATAGAAGGATTTGGACAACTTACTTGTGATAAACACCAAGCCTATAATCTATCTCACTATAGTTCAAGTTAGGATCTATCTTACTCTTGGTAAAGCCCATACTCTACAAGTATCTGTCAATCCTAGAATACCATGCCTTGAGTGACTATTTGAGTCTACACAAGGTTTTCTTAAGCCTACACACATGAGACTCCCTGCCATGTACCTCAAAGTCCTGAGATTGTTATATGTATACTTCCTTCGCAATGATCCTATTGAGGAAATTTGTTTTTACATCCATCTAATGTATCCTCCACCTCATAACTAAAGCAATAGAAATGACAGCTCAAATAGAAACATACCTGGTGACTATAGAAAACGTCTCCTCATAGTCCACTCCCTCTTTTTGGGAGAACCATCTCGCCACAAACCTTTCCTTGAACTTCTTGATTCTACCATCTACAACATGCTTGATCTTGTAGATCCATCTGGGTCTCTTGATGAGACTAGAAGAGGCTAAATCCTCCTCCCCACCTGAATTTTTAACTACAAATTGTTGTTCATCCTTTGAAGCCTACTGCTCCTTGTCCTCTATGACTACTAATGAATCCTAAGATCTCCTAGATGTGAAGTTCTCCTCAAACTTAAAACCTACACTCACAATTGTCTTCCTCTATGATGGAATGGAGATCTTGTAATCCTTTGAGGTCTCACTGTACCCCACGAATATACCCTTTTTTCATGAAGGCTTCAGTTGTGTCCTCTTCTCCATAGGTACATGGATGTATATTGGACAACCAAATATCCTCAAATGTTTTAGTTATGCTTTCACTCCTGATAATGCCTCATCCAGAGTCTTGTCACCCAATATCCTGTGAGAACTCCTATTTTTCACATACACTTTAGTATTACATGCATTTTCCCATAGAAACATAGTCAACTCCTAGTCATGTATCATAGCCCTGAAAGAATCAATGATGGATCGAAGAATCAATGATGGATCGATTCTTTCTCTCTATGACGCCATTCTATTGAGGGTTCTATAATATTGTCGGCTCCCTCTTGATCCATGTATGCTTGCAGAAATCCTTGAAGTTATTGGAGGTGTATTCTCCCCCGTTATTTGATCTTGAGACCTTGATCTTCTTACATGTTTGGTTCTCCACTCTGGATTTAAACTCTTCAAACCAACTAAAGACTTCATCATTGGTCTTCATAAATAATATCTATGTTTTCCTGAAAAAATCACTAATAAATATCACATAGTATCACGATCCCTGTAATGATGCTAATGACATCAACCCACTCACATATTGATGGATAAGATCCAATATCCCCTTGGAACTACTCTCAGAAAGTCTGGTCAAGGTACGAGGTGTTATGCCAAGTGGAATTCCACGTTAGGACCACGTGTCCTTGGCTCCAGCTGGATCTTCAGATCGAGCATCGAAGGGTGAGTGTTTATGAATTAACTGGCAAACAAAGTAATCATAAGAATTCCCACTACCAATATACTTTCTCTACAATTCCTCCACCAGTTCGAACAACAAAGAGAAGCCTATCCGCAACAGGTGGAATGCCCCAGAGAAGTGAGACATCAACTGCCATTGTTAGCTTCTCATGCAAGCCTCCTTTTCTCTCCTTTTTAGTAGCTACAACCTGCTTAGAGTTCATTATCATTTATTACATGAGTTGAATGAAAAACATTTGTTTTTGATACCTTGTTCATCCTAGTAAGAATCAAACAACTCTCTCAAGCCTCTCTATGTTGTACAATCTAAAGTTGGGTCCCCATAATGTAATGTCTCCACTGACGACAGGCTTGCACAATGGAGTACATTTCTTTTTCATAAGTAGGGTACTTACAGACAACATCTGATAGTGTTTCACTATGATACGCCATGGGATGGTCATGTTGAGTGAGAACGACACCCACAACATAGTCTGAATCATTTGTCTCGATCTCAAAGGGATGTTGCAGTTACGGTAATGAAAGTACTGGAGATGAGAATAAACGTTGCTTCAAGTCATTGAAGGCTTGTTGTTGGGATAGGCCCCACACAAATTTTTCCTTATTGCCACTCCTAGTTACTTGGCTGAGGGCCCATGCGATATGAGAGAATCACAACACGAACCTACGATAGAAATTGGCGAGGCCCAAGAAGCTCTGAAGCTCAGTGAGTGTGGTGGGAGGCCACCAACATCCATCTGGATCACCTTTCCAGGAGTCAATCGAGACAGGCTACATTATGGAAGAAGAAGTCTCACCTCGGGAGGAACACTCGGGACAAAATTCAGCCGCCACCATGGATGAGGACCCTGCCACGGATTCTGCCACTGCAAGCGACTTTGTCGTTGTTACCATGGATGAAGACCCTGATGATGAACATGATCATGATGATGAAGCTGATGAATAGACTCACCCATCTCCCAGCTCTTGCAAAATCATGGAAGACCACCTGGTCTTGATCTTTGAGATGAGAAAGGACCTGGCAGAGTAGCAGCACCGCCAGAGCATCTTCAACAAGAACTTGTACGTCCTATATGAATCCTTGTCAAGTGAGCCTAAGAATATTTGATTCTCAAATTGCTGCCAACCTTTCATCTTCCGAATTCGTCAAGATGGACGCCCGTGTTCGCCCCCATTCTAGCACTTTCACAGGTTTTTTCTTTGGTTTAATGACTGAGTTTTTGCAATTTTTCCATACCACATTCTCTGGTTCATGTTCGATAGATGGTCGAGGCACTCATTCCGTCGCATGTTCTGGTTTCCATGCTTTTGGGAGAACAGATGGCAAGTGCCCATGTCTGTATGTCGATAGTTGTCACTTTTTCTTAAATTTTTGGAACAACGAACAGTCGTCCTATCCACGCGTTCTAGTTTCCACTACAGTGGCAGAACACTTGGCATGTTATAATGTATGTGTGTATGTTCTCAAATAAAAAAGTAAACAAATTGTTGTGTTGGTTTTGTCACATGGGTGAGCAAAAACACAACACTTGCATGCTTAGTTAAGTTAGCTAAACAAGATAGAAGTTTGTGAGTTGATTAGATAACCAAATACACATGAAACAAATAAATAAAACTAAAAACAACTAAGAAATACATGTTAGAAAATCTTGCAAGAACTAGAACCATGAAAACCATATAGAATGCACATATACGGAAGATAGAATTCACATATATAGAAGATAGAATGCACATATATGGAAGATAGCTTCCATATAAGTGCATTTTGGCTTCCGTAAATGCGCATATACAGAAGCCAAAAAGCACATATATGGAAGCTATCTTCCATATATGCGCATTTTGGCTTCCGTATATGCAAATTTATGGAAGGAAAAAATATGCATATATGAAAGCCAAAATGCGCATATACGGAAGAGAGCTTCTGTATATGTGCATTTTGGCTTCTATATATGCACATTTACGAAAGCCAAAATGCACATATACGGAAGAGAGCTTCTGTAAATGCGCATATACAGAAGAGAGCTTACGTATATGCGTGCATTTACGGAAGGAAAAAATGCGCATTTACGGAAGCCAAAATGCGCATATACGAAAGAGAGCTTCCATATATGCACATTTTGGCTTCCGTAAATCTCTCTTCCATATATGCGCATTTTGGCTTCCATAAATGCGCATATACAGAAGCCAAAATGCGCATATATGGAAGGCAAAATGTGCATATACTGAAGAGAGCTTTCGTATATGCACATTTACGGAAGGAAAAAATGTGCATTTACGGAAAACAAAAATGTGCATTTATGGAAGCTCTCTTCCATATATGTACATTTTGCCTTCCATATATGCGCATTTATGAAAGCCAAAATGTGCATATACGAAATCTCTCTTTCGTATATAGAGATTTCGTATATGCGCATTTACGGAAGCCAAAATGCGCATATATGGAAGATAGAATGCACATATACGGAAGATAGCTTCCGTATATGCGCATTTTGGCTTCCGTAAATGCGCATATATGGAACCCAAAATGCACATATATGAAATCTCTCTTCCGTATATGCGCATTTTGGCTTCCGTATATGCACATTTACGAAAGGAAAAAATGTGCATATACAGAAGCCAAAATGCGCATATACGGAAGAAAGCTTCCGTATATGTGCATTTTGGCTTCTGTATATGCACATTTACGAAAGACAAAATGCGCATATATGAAAGCTCTATATACGGAAGAGAGCTTCCGTAAATGTGCATATACATAAGACAAAATGCACATATACAGAAGACAACTTTCGTATATGCGCACATTTACGGAAGGAAAAAATGCGCATAATATGCATATACGGAAGAGAGCTTCCATATATGCACATTTTGGCTTCCGTAAATCTCTCTTCCGTATATGCACATTTTGGCTTCCGTATATGCACATTTACAGAAGCCAAAATGCGAATATACGGAAGGAAAAATGTGCATATATGGAAGAGAGCTTCCGTATATGCGCATTTACGGAAAAGAAAAATGTGCATTTATGGAAGCTCTCTTCCATATATGTGCATTTACAGAAGCCAAAATGCCCATATAAGGAAGCCAGAATGCACATATAGAGCTTTCGTATATGCACATTTATGGAAGCCAAAATGTGCATATATAAAATCTCTCTTCCATATATGTGCATTTTGGCTTCCGTATATGCACATTTACGGAAGCCAAAATGCGCATATACGGAAGAGAGCTTCCGTATATGCGCATTATGGCTTCCATAGATGCACATATACGGAAGACAAAATGTGCATATACGAAAGAGATCTCCTGTATATGCGCATTTACGGAAGGAAAAAATGTGCATATACGGAAGCCAAAATGCGCATTTATGTAAACCAAAATGCGCATATACAGAAGAGAGCTTCCATAAATCTCTCTTCCGTATATGTGCATTTTGGCTTCCATAAATGTGCATATGCGGAAGCCAAAATGCAAATTTACGGAAGCCAAAATGCACATATACGGAAGAGAGATTTCATATATGCACATTTTGGCTTCCATAAATCTCTCTTCTGTATATGCTCATTTTGGCTTCTGTAAATGCACATTTATGGAAGCCAAAATGCGCATATATGGAAGACAAAATGTGCATATACCAAGATGTGGGTGCAAGGTTTGTGGGGCCTTTAACAATAGGTATATGCATAGTGAACTTAGGGATCGAGTGTGGAGGAGGTTAAGGATCGAGTATAGGTTATGGCTAGGCTTAGATGGAGCTAGGGGGTCTAGGTCATGGTATAGGTCAAGCTATATTTCATGGTCTAAGTCATGGTCATGTACATGCTCATGGTATAGGTATAGGTCATAGTCTAGGTCTACCTCTAGGTCTATGTCATGGTCTAGGTCTAGCTCTAGGTATAACTCTAGGTCTAGGTCTATATCTAGGTCTATGTCGTGGTCTAGGTATAGCTCTAGGTCTAACTCTAGTTCTATGTCATGGACTACATCATGGTCATCATATAGTTATAGGTCATGGTCTATGGTCTAGGCCATGCTCTATTCTCTAGGTCTAGGTCTAGGTCTTGCCATGCCTTTTCATATTTAGGACTTTATATGTCTATGTCTAGGTCTAGGTCTTGGCATGTCTAGGTCAAGGCCATTTATTGCCTTGTGATGTACCAAGGTCAAGGCAATTTAATTCCTAGGAGAGCCAAGCTCACCAAATCATCATCAGCGACTGTTATTCCCACACTCCCCACCTCATCCCGACATTGGACAAACTTCGTGAGATATTTTGGAATGGAGTCACCCTTCTCCATCTTGATCTTCCTGAGTTTATCTTTGAGCGCCAATTTCCTATGGTCGCTATTGTTTTGGAATAGATCCATCAAAGTCTTCCACATTGCATGTGGTGTGGCTTTCCCATGGAGGCTTGAGACAATGTGGTCTCGTACTCCCTCCAACAAAATCCTCCTCGCCTTTGCCACTTTCTTTTGCCATGCATCAAGATTTGCAATGTCTGCAGCATCTGACTTAGGAACATCTTTGTCAATGAATTCCTTCAAGCCATTGTCTTCGAGTACTGCCTCCATCTTGTCCTTCCAAGCAATGTAGTTCGAGCTGCCCTCGAGTGCATACTCCAACCTCAAGCCATTGAAAGCCATTTCGATCTTGAATCAGCTGTAGCACCGAGAAAGTCTTTCTACAAATTCAAATTCTATCCAGTCACAAACTCAGCTTCTGCAATTTCCTGTGCTTTGATACCATGTAGAAATTTTAATACAAATTATGTATTACCTAGATTCTCCTGATCTAACAATTATATGCCATTGTTAAATACAGAACTGCTTCTACAAATATTCTTGCGGAATTTAAAACACGATCGCCAATTGCAATATCAAGAAGAAAGATCAATCGCACATAACACAGATGTTTTACCCGAAAGTATATACACCGGTAAATATGTCGGTATGTATATATACTAAGTATATATATCGGTGTATATATTTTTAGTATATATAACGGTATATATACTTAGTATATATCGCTATATATACTAATTATATACCATGTATGTATACTAAGTATATATACTAGGTATATATGTCAGTATATATACAAGTATATATATCGGTATATATACAAGTATATATACCGAAATATATACTTGTATATATAATGACATATATACCAGTATATATATCGACATATACTAGGTATATGTTTCAGTATATATACTTAGTATATATATCGATATATATACTAAGTAAATATACCTAGTATATATATCGATATATATACTTAATATATATATATATGTGTGTGTGTGTGTGTGTGTGTG
>ML788362.1:328680-342707 GCA_009831015.1 Picea engelmannii
ATACTAAGTATATATATCGACATATACTGGGTATATGTGTCGGTATATATACCTAGTATATATACTTAATATAGTATATATACTAGCATATATACTAGGTATATATGTCGGTATATATACTTAGTATATATCGCTATATATACTAATTATATACCATGTATGTATACTAAGTATATATACTAGGTATATATGTCAGTATATATACAAGTATATATACCGAAATATATACTTGTATATGTAATGACATATATACCAGTATATATATCGACATATACTAGGTATATGTTTCAGTATATATACTTAGTATATATATCGATATATATACTAAGTAAATATACCTAGTATATATATCGATATATATACTTAATATATATATATGTGTGTGTGTGTGTGTGTGTGTGTGTGTGTGTGTGTGTGTGTCAGTATATATACCGATATATATACTAAGTATATATATCGACATATACTGGGTATATGTGTCGGTATATATACCTAGTATATATACTTAATATAGTATATATACTAGCATATATACTAGGTATATATGTCGGTATATATACAAGTATGTATACCGATATATATAGAAAGTATATACACCGATATATATACTTAGTATATATAACGGTATATATCAACATATACTAGATACATGTGTCGGTATATATATCAGTATATATACCATAGAAACATATTGAGGCCTTCATAATGCTTGGGGGATGAAATCAAGGGCCTTAGGCCCTGAATGAAGCTTCTCATGATCGATGGTCATGTGCACATATATGCGCATATACAGAAGCTGGCCACTTGCGTATATGCACATATATGAATGTGGTCGGCTTCCGTATATGCGCATATACAAAATTTGACTATTTTCGTATATGCGCATATACATAAGTGGTCAACTTTCGTATATGCGCATATACGAAAGTGGTCAACTTTCGTATATGTGTCATATATGCACATATACGGAAGTTGACCACTTCCGTATATGTGCATATACGGAAGCTAACCACTTCCGTATATGTGCATATACAGAAGTGGTCAGCTTCCATATATGTGCCATATATGCGCATATACAAAAGTGGTCAACTTCTATACATGTGCGTAAACGGAAGCCGACCATTTTCGTATACGTTCTTATACAGAAGTGGTCGGCTTCCGTATATGCGCATATACGGAAGTGGTTAGCTTATGTATATGTGCATATATGAAGTGGTCAGCTTCTGTATATGCGCATATATGGAAGTTGACCACTTTCGTATATGTGCATATACGAAATCCGACCATTTCTGTATATGCGCATATACGGAAATGGTCGGCTTCCATATATGCGCATATATGGAAATGGTCGGCTTCCGTATATGCACATATACGGAAGATGACCACCTCTGTATATGTGCATATACATAAGTTGACCACTCTCGTATATACACATATATGAAATCTGACCACTTCTGCATCTTTCATGTATGCACATATACAGAAGGTGACAGATTATGTATAAGCGCATATACGGAAGTGGCCAGATTCTGTATATGCACATATATGGAAGTCGAAGCCTATACGGAAGCCACCTTCCACCTTCCATATATGTGCATATACTGAAGTGGTTGATTTCCATATATGCACATATATGGAAGTGGTCGTCTTCTGTATATGCGCATATATGAAACCATCTTCCATATATGTGCATATATGAAAGTGGCGGGCTTCTGTATATGCGCATATACAGAAGCTACCGACTTTTCTATATGCGCATATACGGAAGCCGAACGACTTCTATATATGTGCATATACAAAATTCTAAGAGAAGCCAAACTTGTCTAAGAGAAAGTTGAAACTAACAAATGAAAAAGTAATTTGTAAATATAACATTTGAACAATCTTAGTGGTTGATGCTCAATGGGCACATACATTCTCTAACATTAGTTCATACACCGGTGGATATCCATTGTGTATATAGAAGATGGAAGACTCCAGTAATCCTTGAACATGTACTTCAGTGGGCAGCTCTGAAGATTTTAGCGAACCGGAACGATTCTTGGCTAGGCAAGAAAGGAATGTGTATAACCTTATAAAGTGAGAAGAATCATTACATTTCACATTATGATATCGAATCAGAGAATGATCTTTCATAAGGATAAAATTTACAGTGGCCTGATTACTGTTTGATCGAATTCACATAAGATTTAAATGGGGCCACAATGATAAGATAAGGGCATTGGTGGTTTTAACCAAGGCACCAAAGTCGCATTTTCTTTGTGAGATTTATCACCTCCACCTATCACAGTGCATATATTACCCTCTACTACATTCAATTTTATGTCGTTAGAAGGCTTCAAACGTTAAGACCCGACATAACCCCTTTACCAAGCTTCCCACTGCCATTACACTTTGTGGCAGCCATTCTTCTCACGCGAGGGAGCTGTCCTCCCCTTATCGGGGGTAGTAATGGCCTCCCTCCATTTAATAGTGAGGTGAAGGGTGACGACATACCATATTAATGGCTTGGGTCTGGGGCAGGCTATGTGGCCTCCTATTGCAACGTGTCACCCCATCCGGGAATCAAAGACAAATATATTAATAAACTCACATAAATTTATTATTTTGCTTCAAACAAATTGTACAATTTAGAGATATAGGCTAAGAGGAATAATCTACTTTAAAAGTTTTTGAGTTTATTATTTATACGTGAGGATAAACTTCATTCAATAAACTTCGGATTTTTTCAATGAGGCAAGGACTAGCTGCTTTGCAGCTATTTCCCTTGTTACTTTTTCTTATCACTTTTTCCTATTTGATAAGGTTGAGGACATAAGGAAATAAGTTTGAGGAGATAAGGAAATGTGATTTCCAAACCCTTTAAACAATATTTCCAAAAACAAATGATGATGATTTGAATGGCTTATGTTACTTGGTATGACAGAGGATGCCTCGATTACAAAACTCATTTTGCATTATAATAGAACATTATATGTTTAATGAAATATTAATATCCTTTCATCCAATTGACGAAATTATATTTTTTTATGTACAATTTTTCATAGAATGGAGGTTGCACTTGTTTTTGTTTCAACTTCACATGTTACCCATGGCACTCGTGGCTAGCGAAGGGTAGGGTATCATGACTATTTAGTACTGAATGGAATTTGGTGGAGTTTGTTGGTCATATATGATATTTTGTTCACCATCCTAGATGAAATCCAATTTGTGGCATGTTCGTGGGTGGTTCAAAGCCTACCTAATGAAAATACACATGTCTAACCTTTTTTCAACTATTATGAAGCTTACTCAAAGGATTGTTTTTAAGAATTGAAGCTTCCCTTTAACACAGTTTACCTTCACTACTCCTCGCTTTCTTTAATACTTACTTTGAATTAATTCTAGTTGTCAATGCTCTTGTTTAATATTTTGTACAATTTCCATGTAAACCCATACAAATCTGCATCAATAGGGAATGTTATGATTTGTATACAAAGTCAATGATAAAATTCGAGAGAGAAGTCATAGCACAGGATTATACACACAAATAATAATTTCTATTACATTACCTTTCTGCACAATTACAACACGTATATAAAGTTGGAATTAGATCCAACTATCTCCATACATAGAGATAGTTGTTGAGAGAATCTCTCAACAACCTCCAACAAATTTCCAACAGATTCTAACCAAATCCAAACATAACACACAACATTAATGGAAGCATTATCTCCAACAGCCCCCCTTAATGCTTACATTACAAAAAATTACAATACTCAATAACAACTTACAATATTAATCATTGTCTTTCTTTGTCTAACTAGTCTTCATGAACACTCCTATCCACTCTGAAATCTTCTGGTATACGCTCTTTCTTCTCTACAACTTTGAGCTTCCCTTTCAACTCATTTAAGAAAACAATGCTTCTAACCATCATTGATGAATTTGTAGAATTGACGTTTCTTGACTACCCCAAAGTATAGCCTCGACACTGAATTATCCTATGGATACACTACCATCTCTGAAATTCCCCCGAAGAACAAATTTTGACAGTTATATAGGACAATGATGTGATTACTGGATATTTTCAGCACTCAATCATACAATTGACCTTCTTTAAACACATCTACAACAATATAAATAAGGATAACCTGTAACTGATGATCTTGAAGCATCGAAGTACAACAAGGATCTCCAACATCTGACATAATGTAGGCATAATCAAATCTGTGATGTGTTCCCTTGGCACCGAAGAACATTGAGAACCACTAATTTGAATTATGTTACTCTGTACATTGATTGGTTCTGCTTCATATAAATTTTACAAACCAAAAAATACATTTTCATTAATTAATATAACTAATACAAACTAATTAATATAGCTGCCTCTCATTGCTTTTTACAAACTCCGGTAAATAGGCATAGGAAAAAGAGGTCACGGGTTCTAAATGGGAAGTGTCGATATAGGCTTGCATCTCTTCTAGTTTTGAAAATGCCTTCACGGGCTCTTTAATATCACGTCACCAATTCACAGTCTCTTCGAGCAATAGCAAACAACAACTCTACGCTCTCTTGGTGGTGGCGAATCAATAAGTACAAAACAACACGGGCAACTCTTTGCAGAGTCGCAGCTCCACTCAGGGTCTTTCTTCTTCACGTGGCTCCAAGCACGATCTTACAATTGTCGCATGCTCCAACAGGTTGCATACTCAAGCAAACTAATTTCTTCCACAAGAGAAACAATGCATAGAATGGACATCAATTGCTCATCTAACAGTGGTGATCTAGAGTCGTTCAGATACGCAACAACCTCACACACAATAATCACACTTACACACTAATCCTACATATTTACAAGGGATTGGCAATCAAGAGTCTCACGTGATCCTGGCCCTCCCGTGAGGGAGTTAAGCCAGAGCTACTCGCTCTGATACCATGTTAAAATTCGAGAGAGCGATCATAGCGCAGGATTATACACACAAATAATAATTTCTATTACATTACCTTTCTGCACAATTACAACACATATATAAAGTTGGAATTAGATCCAACTATCTCCATACATAGAGATAGTTGTTGAAAGAATCTATCAACAACCTCCAATAGATTCTAACTAAATCCAAACATAGAACACAACATTAATGGAAGCATTATCTCCAACAATCAATAGTCTTGAACCCAAACTTTTCTTTAGAGTGGGAATGCAAATAGGTCATCGACAAGTTTGAGATTGCAACCACTTTGCTTTGATTGGTCACACCATAGACACCTGATGTTAATCCTAATAATCAATTATTATGGATTTTTCCATTGGATTTGTATGCCCAATGATGTTCTACCCAATGTAAAATTGTTGATGTTAATTATTGCCTTTTACATTCAAGACTGTTGTACATTTAGAATGAACAAATTGCATTCTAGTGGCAGACTTTCATCTTCAAACCAACATTTTGTGTCTCTTCCTTTAACATGATTGTAGTTCTCAAGGATTGAATGCAATTTTTCTTAGTGCTCTTTTCAATGAATCACGTCCCCATTTTTAATATTTTTTTTGTTGACATTTTGTTGTCCAATGATTGCTTGAAAGATGGGCCACCAAGTTAGTGGAATAAAAGGTTTTGATACCACTTAAGTGAGCCCTTGACTTTATGAAATCATCACCCATAAGGAAAAAAACATTCATATTATTTATATTAAAATAATAATTATTATTAATATGAATAGATTTGATGAGATTGGTGAATTGATATATAATGGAATTTGTATTAAAATACATATTGAAGTGAAATTATGATACATGAATAAAGACCCTTTCAATCAATATAAATGGATGGAGATTTCTAGTATCAACTCTAAGAAGATTTATATAGCAATATGTTATTTCGTACCAATTAATTCTACTTTTTATAAGAAAAACAATCTAGATAAAAATTGTACTTACAATGGCTTAGACATGATATTTATAGTTTGATAAAGAAAGATAATATCCTTTTGCTAGGAGGATTAATGCTAGAACAACAACTAATCAAGCTATTGTTTTAAGCAATGATTCCAATCATAATCCTTTATGTCTACAAGAAGACCTTGTTTTAGCTAGCAAATACAATAGAAACTCTAAAAAGTTGGTTGAGAATGTGTTTGGCACCGGGCTCATCAAGAGTTGTAGTTGTCAATATCTAATAAGTTGCAATGGTCTTATGAAATGGTCGAAATTTAACCGAAATCCTAAATCCTTCACCTTGTTACAAAGACCATTGTAATGTCTCATCTTAGATTGTCCTGTGTACACCCACATTAGATCCCACTTTCCAAATATTCGATGAAATACTTTTCACTCATCAAAACTATGGTGATTTAGAAACGCTTCTCTTAAAGCCAAGCAATTTCCTTACCTTTCCAAAGGTTACATAAAAAAAATTTGGTCTCAATGAACATTAACCATCATTATCATTATCTAAAAAAAAACAATGCAATTCCTTTTTTAATATTTAAAAAAAAAAAACTCAATTACTCATATATCTATACTAATATTTTTATAAAAAAATAATATTAAATTGAGTTCCTATTAACATTTTCCATTTAATTAAGTAATAAAATAAATAAAATATCATAATCAATTATACTATTACCAAAATCATCAATTATACTATTACCAATACCAAATACCAAAATCATGAATACAAATCATAGTATTTGAATGGAGTCTTAGCAATTCTCACATATTAATTAATGGAATGAATGAAAATGACATAATAAATAAGTTATTACCAAAAGCATAAATAGAATATTTGGAAGAACAAAACACCAAAAGTGTTCAAGGTTTCTCTTACAAACATTTTCCCAATTTGAAGTCGTCATCCAACCATGAGACAAGAGATTGGAATTAGAAATGTTTCTTATAACCATACCTTATTTATTAGTGATTCCATTGCGCTTGAAATCCCCTCTTCAATATGAAATATCCTAAGCTAAGCAGGTAAAAGCGTCCTTAAATATGATTTGCTTATTTTAATTATGTCGAAAGGCGTACATCTATTAATAATGGGCATAATTAATGATATTTTAACCTTATTTAACCTTAAACCTTAATCTGATGGCTATGCATTGAAGATGCTGGCATATTCTTAGTCGTCCTCCAAAATCAATAGATCAGATTTATTGTTCATAATTTTCTTGCATTTATCAAGGCATCCATTAACATATTTACTTTTTAACATTTACCTAATTACATTAAAAAATTACTGTAAAGATGTGTAATTGCCACTTTCCATTTATCAACCTAATGCAGTCAAACGTTTCATATTACCACAGACAAATTACCACAAAAGTTTTATATTAGAGACACACATTCTCAGTTTAATATTAAGAGCACGCGTTATCAGCCACTACCTTTCAACATTCTCAACTGCGAGTTAGCAACTGTGCTACTCTGTACTTCAATCGAAACAGCGGTCCCTTGCCAGAGATTCAATGGATTCAATGGAGACGAAATTAATTGATGGAGACAGAAATTACACAAGCGTGATTATGGCCATAAATTCAATTAAAATGTTATTGAATTTAATTTGTACAATAAAGCACAGCACATATCATTCACCTTCCGAACATACAATACCAGAAAACATTTGGGACAATGTGCAGTCACTCGCAGGGAAATAAACAGAAGAACCCGACCGAAAATATTTCAATTTTTAAATGGACAAGGAATTGAAAGATCCATAAATGCATTCTATAGACTATATGTAGTGATCCAGATGCAAAGTAGTAACTATACGTGACAGGACACAAATCGCAGGACACAAATGGCTATCCGATACTTAAACTCTGATTTCAAAAGTTACAACACATTCTGGTAAAAGAAATTCACAAATAAACCCCAAATATGCGAAATTCAAGATTGTGAAAAAGAATTTTATTAATTCAAATCTTATACAATAACAATGAAAAGATCCCTTTATTTCTTAAATGGCTAAACAATGAAGTTAGGAATCCGTGTTCCCAACACAAAAGACTCTGCCACTCGTCCAGAAAAGAATAACCTCCACAAATCACACATACATCTACGAAGAAAATAGTAATCGTCCCCAAGGAGGAGCCTCAATACATCTTAGTAAAATCGAGAGGCCAAGAATGGAATGAAGGAGGCGATAAGGGCGGCGGATAGGGAGGGAACGAAGGGAATTGAAGCAGCACCTGCATCCATTGTCGGACTGGGAGATGGTGCCGTCATCTCTATTGCTTCCGCTCCCACCATTATCATCACAGCGACCAACAGAGCTACAGATGCGTACTTAACTGCCCCTGCCATTCTTGCTCAAACTCACAACACAGATACTGAAATCACCAAAGACGAAGAAATCTGAATCTCGGACAAACCAACCCGAATTCGAAGCGCCAACCCGAATTCGAAGCGGCAATCTTTCTTTTCTAAGACTGGAATTCTCAAGCAGAAGAGCCTGAGAGATGGGATTTATGATTGATAGGCGATCAATATCCAGGAAAGGAATGAAGGAGGCGACGAGGGCGAAGAATAGGGAGGAAGGAAGGGCGTTGAAGCAGAGCTTGCCTTCATTGTCGGACTGGGGGCAGTTGCCTTCACCTCTGCTGCTTCTTCTGCTCCCACCATTATGATGACAACGAATCCATTTCCACTTCCGGGAGCTCGATAAAACTGATACCCAACCCCCGAATATGCCAGAGACTGTGTAAGCGGTCTGAGAAGGAGTGATCATGAATTTGGCAGTGAGGAATGTTATGGAGAAACCATGGCCCCGAATCTGCTGTCTTGAATCTGTTTGTTCTAAATACATATGCACAAATGATTCTAGGTGAAGGGTGTGGGGATCCATTCCCTCCATTTAGATTTTAAAATTTGAATTCACCAACTCAATTAAATTCGATCGTCCGTGACAGACGCTATTTTATTTTCCATTGGAAAGTGGGACACCATAAGGGAGCCGTAGTGGTAGGTTAACGTCGTTTCCTGGAGGTAGGTTGACAGGAAGATTGGGTGGAGTCACCGGAGTTTGTAGCGACCGAAATATAAGCGCAGGTGGGTGGATGGCAGCAGGATGGACATACTTCATGGTGAGTAATATGAGATATCGACCATAATAAATAACCATGCAGCGGCCTCCTAATCATTGGGCTGATGCATGGTGGATAGCCTCTGCCGCACCGAATCACCCGAAAACGTTGGTAATATTGGTTTCGGTACACCTAGCAACATTGATAACATTGGCTATGATATACCCAACAACGTTGATGACATGCGCTCCAGTGCACTCGACAACGTTGATGACATGCGCTCCAGTACACTCGACAACGTTGATGACATGCACTCTGCTACACCCGACAACATTGATGACATGAAGTCCGGTCCACGATATATGGATTGGTTCGAAAGTGTTTTTGAAGAGCGTGGTGAAACGGTTTAGGTTGCTATGGTTGGTATAAAGTGGAGAGGGAGGGGGCCCAACCCATGACCCCCTCTATATGTTAAGACTTAAGGTCAGGGGGAGAGGGAGGGGGCGTGAGCACCACCACCACCATCACCAACCTCGCGCCCAACACATCGACTGGAAAGGAAATTTGAATCAACGGTGTTAAGAACAAAATGTGAGATGCGATGTGGAACCTTTCCTTTCAACACACATATGAACCTGCTCTATGATGTGAAAACAAAAACTAAGCCTTGGTGTCGCAATGATCACTCACGAGTTTGTACAATGTGACACAACCGGAGCTCCTTCAACGTTTTAAGATTTATCTCAACTATAGACATGCCATTGAAGGAAATCACTTATTCCTTGTTGATATACCAGCATTGGAGCTAATCACTTGATCTTCTCCAATGCATACTAGAGCAGTTCGTGCCTTCCTTGCCGATTCATACTGGAGTAGATCATGCTTTTCTTGTCGATACAGGGACAAGACCCTACCAAACTTCCTTTCGTATTTTGGCCATAAATTTTGACTCAGATTCTCGTTTCGCACATTCCTTATATCGTTGGAAAGGTAGTTCTGAGATATACAACTTCACGTTATATGATTTGAGAAATTCCTCACCAATTGTTTACATTGTTTAGGATTAAGTTCTAGCACATTGTCAACAGCCCCAGAGAACAAAACACCATAACTGTGAGCAAAGGACCCATGAAACGAATTCATGGAAGCATATATGTGTTGAAATAATGTAACTGCAAAGTGTATTCTAATTATTATTTGATATATTATTCATTGGATCAATCCCCATTGTGGATTGATCATGCCGGCTATTGTAAAAGGACCAAGTCCCCTTTTGCGGATTGGTCATAATATAATTGTAATAGGTAAAAGAAGAAGTCAGCCCCAGAATATATCTAAGAGGCCTCAGAATATAATAAAGGTGGTTATAACCACCCATAAGAAGAAGTCGGCCCTGCTAGTGAAAGGACACTTCCACACATGCCAGATTTATATAAATAAGGAGGCTAGCGCCTCACTTAGACACACACTCACTTGTTCATTGAGAGACAAGTTTTAGAGCTGCAGTTGGAGAAGAGAGAGAGAGAGAGAGAGAGGCGCATCTTTGGGAGAGGACTTTCTGTACTTGTTTGAGTTATCTCTTGGCATTGTATTGGCTATCTATAATAAGGAAGTTTTGTTGGGTTTTCTTCCCCTAGAGGGTTTCCCAGGATAAATGTTGTGTCTCTTGTGATTGTGTATTTCTCAGTGATCTTGTCTTATGTTGGTGTTATCTATTGAAATGCAAAGAACTATAATAATGGCTTAAACATTAACATGGTATTAGAGCCAAGCTGAAGAGAGCATCTTTCACAAGAGAAAGTGAAAAACGTCATTATTGTCGTACATGCAAATTAGGGCTTTTTGTTGGTGAGGTATTTCAGCCCTAAAACCATCTAGAAAAGTGCGCCCTCCCTCAAGGATTACTTTGGCATCCTCAGCGCAACTTTTCAGTGGCTAGATCTCCCGGAAAGTGAAACCCTAGTTTTCACAAAGTACTAGAAAGCCAAAAAACCAAAGTACCAGAAGTACCAGAAAACCAGAAGCACAAGTCCAGAAATCTGCAAGTCAAGTTTGCGGGGGTAAAAGTTGGATTTTCAGAAATCTGACTGCACCAACTTACTCGCCTCAGCTCAGCACATCTATCCCCTAGATCAGAATTTCAAAATTCGAAGTTTGAAAAATTAGGGTTTCCCCATAAAATTCTAAGTTGCAGTTGCAGTTGCAGTCTCAGAACCTGTTGCAATTGCAGTCGTAGTACCAGTTGCAGTCACCCTTGAAGTTTTTAAAGAGTTGGTAATGATTATCGTTGCTGCCAAATGGTGCCACTACCTGCAAATGCTATCAGAGGTATGTACTCACATATGTTTAAATGGTTAAACTTTAAAAAGTATTTGCAGGAGAAGGGATCTCTTGCCATAGATCCAGAAGGATCTCAAGATCCAACACTTTCAGAAGAATAATGCAACTCAGGTTTGATTATTCTGATATGCATCTATTTGTTATGACATTATTTTGATCAGTGTTGCATGTTGAAGCTATGATCAAAATATTAGATGGATTAAAGTAGAGATCATAGAGTTCATTCTCTAACCTAAACTTTTGTCAAGAGAGCATATTGTCCTAGTACAAAAGACAGGTTGAAGAAAACACTTGTCATCTTGAGTAAACGAGACGTGGAAGGAAAGTAGCAGCACACTCAAGGACAAGAATCCAGGTTCCAAGTTGCCATGGAGGAATGGTTGATCACAACACTATGAGAGTGTTGACCTCATTTCATATTGTATTCCTTACCTTTAATCTTTGCTTCAGACAAGTTACAAGTGATAGCTCTAAAGGAGCTACTTTGATGATTGTTCGTGCTATTGCTTTATATTACCAAAAGGATATTACTCTTGCTTGTTGTTTTGTTGACCTTGTTCTAGGTCACAGGTAATAACCCTGAGGAAGCTATAGTGAAGGTTGCAGAAGGCAACGTACTAAAGGAAACCATAAATGAAGCAATCATCATTGGAAAAGAAGAAAATGGCTTGTATAAGCTAAAGGGTCACTCAGAAGCTACCATGCCCCACACCATTGAGAATCCATGTGAACTTTGGCATAGAAGATTAGCTCACATCAACTACAAGGCGCTACCATACATATGCAAAGCTGTCACGGGTCTACCAGAACTCAAGGTTGACCATGAAGGTGTTGGCAAATTCAGTGGATAGAATGCAGTGAATGCTTGTCATTGATGACGACAGTGAAGATGGCAGAATAAGAGATTTGAAGAGGATGGCAGAATAAGAAATAAGTCGCAATCTAAGGATTCGAGGAGAATAAGCTCAGGAGGAATAGCGTTCTTATATGCGCAAGGAGCACAGGAAAGAGACCGAGAGCCGTCGGATCACACTCGAAAATCCCGACAGCTGTTGGATCGGGAGAAGCTGCACAGATGTTAAGTGCAGGAGTTGGTATGCAGAAGAAGTGATCTGCGCCATCAGATTGGAAGCGGATACCCGACAGCTATCAGATCTGCAGAAGTTGCGAGGGAGATAAGCCATCAGAGATTCGGGGATCGGGATTTCATAATGCGAAGAACACAATGCATCGAAAACCCCGATTTTGCGATATGCGAAATCCCGACTGAATCTGAACCGTCAGATCAACATGCGATCTAGACCGTCGATCTAATTCACGTCAGCAGTCCACGTCATCTAGGGACACGTGGCACAACCAGGTAATGACAGGTGTCATGCAAATCTAACACTTCAGGCACATACAATTCATGAATCAGAGTGACACGTGGCAGGATCTAACACGTGCCAAATCACGTGTGACGTCAGCAGAGGCATCAACAATCGGGACTTTGATATGTCAAGAACACAATGCAACAGAAACTCCGAAATCGCGATATGCGATTTTGCGAAGTAATCACAGCCGTTGGATAAGAATGAGATCTGGACCGTTGATCTTCGTTATCAGTAATCGGGGATTGGAGAGGTGAGAAACTCTCGACATCGAAAGTCTCGAAATCCCGAAGGGATCGGAACCGTCCATCTGAGGGACAGGTGTCGAAGATCAAGGCGCCTTCGGCATTTTGGTTCATCGGGAAATCGGGGATCCCGTTGACAAGAGTTTGTGCAATTTAGAATCGCGATCCGCGAAACCCCGATAAGTAGGGGCCACATGTCAGCATAGCAGCGAAGGAGAACGGTGGCATAGTGGAGGCCAGCTGTTAGAGGTATGGTTGCGGTCACAGGTAATGGTCACGTGAACCAGGGTCAGCCAGGAGGGCTAAAGCGCATCGCGAATCGGGAAATCGCAAATTCCATGGACATAAGGATTATGTCATCGTAAGTGCCGAAACTCCGATGGAGTGATAAGACCAAGGTCACACGGAGACTGGTCACATGGACCATTGTGTAGCCAGTAGGAGCTAAAGCTCGAGAAAGGAGCATATCGGGAATCAGAGAATTGGGGATTCCGAGTACATGTGCATATCGATAATGAGAATGTCGAATTCGCGATGAGTGAAATCCCGATGGAATCTGAACCGTTGGAGCAAGCATTGATCGGAGGGTTGTTGTTGTTCATCACACGTTAACTCTTCAGTTATGAATCAGTTAAGAGAAACGGACTGATGATGACAAAGGAGTTGGCGGTCCATTTGCCAAGACAGATGTCCTTGTATTACTGATTGGAAGGGGAAGTTGAATCGTCAAGGTAGTTTGTATAAAAGAAATGAAGTGAGACTGAACGAGTTGATGGTTCGGAATGAAGAAAGAGTAAACAGTAAGAAAAAGAAGATGAGCAGAGGCATAGCAAGAAGTGAAGGAACTGTGCAGAGCGAGAACATAAGAAGAGGAACATGATAGACAGAACAGAAGCAGAGCAGAATGACAGAAAATGTGTTACAGAGCAGACCTGTTGAATAAGAGAAGAGTAGCAGAACAGTGAACAGAAGACCAGAATTATAGAACGAAGAAAGACTGGTAAGAACTGATTTATCTGTAAAGTTGAATGTGTATTTAACCATTAATATTTGAGGGTGGTTG
>ML788362.1:367048-386160 GCA_009831015.1 Picea engelmannii
CTCCACAATAACACATAAATGATATAAGAACAAAAAAAAAAAATAGCACTTGATTCAGAAAGCAATGTTCATGGGCCTCTTCGAGGGGGCAACCTCCAGTCGAGCAACGCTCTATTACAATAATCTCCAAGATAGGGTTCTCATACCCTCAACTCCTATTTATATTAAATATGTCTATCAAAAGAAGCATCTAGAGGAAGATCCTTCTAGAAGCGGAAGCTTCTATTAGGTCTTCTTACATCTGTCTTATTCTATTTTATTGAAAGGCCTTATTAATATTGACCTTTATTACATCTGAATATATTGTTCTACCTATGTGTGGGTTAGGACCCTAACATGGTGGGGCAACCTAGAGAGGCAATTGCACCTTACCCCGGACACTGTCTCTTGGGAAATTTTTGAGAAGAGGTTCCGAAGGAAATATCTACCAACTTACTACGAGGAACAACAAGTGGGAGCATTTCATGCTCTAGTACAAGGAAACAGGATCATGGAAGAGTACGAGATCAGGTTCATGGAGTTGGTGAAATATGTTTCATACATGGATAATGATCTACGACAGGCATAACGCTTTGTCTATGGGTTAAACCCTAAGATAAGGGCCATGGTGCAGATGTGGAAACCGTCTTCAGTAGCGGAAGCAGTTGAAAATGCACGTTATGCCGAGGAACACTTGTGAGTGGTGTCGTCCTGTCTTAGAGAGAACAAATTGTATGGGAAGTTGTCGAAGTGTTCCTTCTTCCAGAAAGAAATCCACTATTTAGGTCATATAATTTCCAGCGAAGGAATCTCTGTGGACCCAGAAAAGGTAAAGGCCATTATGGAATGGCCAGTGTCGAAAAATGCTCATGAGGTAAGAAGCTTCATGGGGCTAGCAGGTTATTATCGAAGATTTGTGGAAGGGTTCTCTAAAATAGCGAAACCCATCACCACTTTGCAGCGCAAGGGGGTTAGGTATGAATGGACAGAAGAATGTGATAGTGCATTCATCGAGCTTAAGAGGTTACTAACTAGTGTGCCAATTCTACGAGTGTCGGATATGGAAAAGGACTTCACAGTCTGCATGGATGCCTCAAAGAAAGGGTTGGGGGTTGTGCTAATGCAAGATGGAGTAGTGATAGCGTATGCATCAAGGAAGTTAAAGCAACACGAGGAGATTTACGCTACTCATGATTTGGAATTGGCAACTGTAATTCTAGCTCTGAAACTTTGGAGGCACTATCTAGTGGGGAAAAACTTTGAGCTCAAAACAAACCATCAAAGTTTAAAACATCTCTTCACTCAAAGGGATCTGAATGCCAGGCAAAGGTGCTGGAGTGAGTTTATGAGTGAGTACAATTTTGGTATTTCATACATCGAGGGAAAGAAAAATGTGGTTGCATATGCCTTGAGTATGAGACCACGTGTATTCTCCTTGGTACCCTTAAAAGTCAATCTGAGGGAACGTGTGTTGACACAACTCCTTGGAGACAATTGGTATTTAAAGGTTACTTCAAACCTCCAGAATGGGAGGCAAATAGATCCAAAGTATGAAGGATATAGTTTGGAAGAAGACAAACTATTAAGATATCGAGGAAGGATGTAAATCCCTGAAGGTGGGGATATTCGAAGCATCATATTGAAGGAAGCCCATAGAGCACTTTATTGTGCACATCTGGGTGTGAAGAATATGTACGTAGACATGAGGAAGCTCTTCTTCTGGGTAGGCATGAAGTGCGATGTAGTCCATTTTGTCCCCAAGTGCCTAGAGTGTCAACAAGTGAAAGACAACCACCATCACCCAAAAGGCCTCTTACAACCACATGATGTTCCTATGTCCAAGTGGGAAGTCATTTCCATGGATTTTGTTGTGGGGTTGTCGCTCACATCTCATAGACACAATGCCATTCTTGTGATAGTTGATAAATTGACCAACATTGCTCATTTTATTCTGGTTAGAGACACTTACGATGCCACTAATGTGGCACGCGTGTTTGTAAGTGAGGTCATCCGTTTGCATGGGATACCCAAGAAGATCGTTTCAGATAGGGACTCCAGATTCACTTATAGGTTTTGGACAAGTTTGTAGTTAGCATTGGGGACTTTGTTGAACTTAAGCACAGCTTATCATCCAGAAACTGATGGGCAAACTGAGAGAGTAAATCAGGTTATGGAAGACATGCTTAGGATGTATGTTATGGATAATCAAACCCATTGGGAGAAGTACCTACCTTTGGTAGAGTTTGCCTACAATAATAGTTTTCATAGCTCCATCAGAATGCCACCCTACGAAGCTCTATATGGAAGGCCATGCAAAACACCGTTGATTTGGGAAAGATTAGAAGACCGAGTAACATTACGGCCATAGTTAATTCAAGAGATGGAGGAACAGGTGATTCAGATTAGGTAGAGACTAAAGGAAGCACATGATAGACAGAAAAGTTATGCGGATGCACACAGGACTGACCGAAGTTATAAAGTGGGAGATCAGGTTTTCATTCACATCAGGCCTAATAAGAGTACCATTTGGTTCGGGAAGGGGACAAAGTTGTCACCTTGATTTATAGGACCGTTCAAAATCTAAGAGAAAATTGGACTCGTTGCCTATCGTCTAGTACTTCCACCCCACTTGCATAAAACTCATAATGTTTTTCATGTATCTGTTCTACGTCATTATGTTGTTGATGAATCACATAAACTAAATTGGAAGGAATTGCAGGTATCGGACGCGAGAACCCTCACGGTAGAACCGTTACGCATATTGGACCGTAGAGTCCGACATTTCAGGAACTATCTGGTAGACCAAGTTAAGGTCCAGTGGGACAAGCATAGTCCAGGATCTGCTACTTGGGAGGATGCCGAGACATTACGATGGGATTATCCCTCACTTTTTTGACCACCTCGAGAATATGTTTCTCGAAGGTTGGGTGTATGTAACAACACCTTTTGACTTAGACAACTAGGATTACCTGAGGCCTAATCACCTTTATGTTATATTCACAGTAAAACTATTAATGATACACTTGAACTTTTAAGACGTACGAACCTTTATAAATGTTTAAATGTTATTTGAATGATGATGGATATGATGTGACCTATTATGTGAATGTAAATTCTATGAATGTTTAAATGTTATTTGAATGATGATGGATATGATGCGACCTACTATGTGAATGCAAATTCTATAAATGTTTAAATGTCACTTAAATGATGATGGATATGATGCAATCTATTATGTGAATGTGAAATCTATGAATGTTTAACGTTATTAGAATGATGGTGGATATGATGCAATCTATGATGTAAATAAAAATCTTATGAACGGGTAACGTTAATTGAATTATGGGGATATTATGAGATCTATTTCTAACTTGGAAATTTTGACATTGAAGTTGTTGGTACATGGATACCGAATTGAGATTATGGTCGGATACATTTACATTATGATAGTGCATACATATGTATGAGTTTTTGTTATAGACTAATTTGCAGGTCAATGGGCTATGAAATAGCCAAGGGATAATGGTAATGAAAGTGGATGTCATGACCACCGACTGAGAAACAATATGGTATGAATCTTTGTATGTGAAATTATATTGGTTGAATGCATTGCTATGATATGTGGACCAGTGTAGGATTTCAGGTGGTGAGACTGCCTAAAACTGAATAAACGATGACAAAATTCCCAACAACACAGTGTCATTGTATATTCCATTGTAGGGTGTGGACCTTAGTCCTATTAGGAGGGGTTGAGTCATTTCCCACCATGTATCCTCCGAAACCTGGAGTCATGGGAGGACGGTGTTAGCTCATGCTCCCCTAGACGTGTGATGATGACTGTCAGTTGCCTGCTGGGGAAGTTTGGTCAAGATAGTGACACTTCTACTTACGGGTTCTATTTGGAGTTAGGTCAATATAGTTGACGCTCCAAGATAGTCTAGTAGAGGAAGGATAGGAATGGAAGATGGAAGTAAGTTAGGGAGGAAGGATGAGTAGAAATAGTTGAGAGTGTACAGAGATTTGCCTTATGGTGGAATTTATTGTTTTTCCTTCTAAAAAGAAAACGTGTATATATGAATATTCATAATTACTTAACTAAACTACAATTGTCTAAATAACATTGTTGAGCTAGATTATTGTAATTAAGGGATTTCACAAACATTTGATTGGTTTATTATCTTTTATAAAATGAATAGTCTTGTTGATTGGATTGGATGCATACATAAATTACTATAGAGGTGATAATTATTATTATTAGTACATGCACAAGATTTGTATGTACTAGATACACATGCATTTCTTGTACATGTACACTAGTATGTATGAGTTTTCTTGGCTTACTAATAAATGTTGTTTATTGGATATGAATGTGTGAACCATGTGTCTTTTCCCTTGTATCATAAAATAATTTAACTTCGGGACGAAGTTTTCTGAAGGGTGGGTGTATGTAACAACCCTAAGTAATTAACCAATTGTCATGATTTAAATAATTGTTTAATGTATATTAGTTTAATTAATTAATCAATTAATAATCATGATTAAATATTTGTTTAATAAAATCCAGTTTAATAAATTATTAATTATTATTTGTATCGGAAGATCAACCCATTTATGAAAGGGGGGATAAGGTAGATGACAATTAATGGAGGGATAAGGTGGGTGGGACTTAATGAAGGGAGAAGGCGGTGAATGAGACAGGGGGAAAAGGAGGATAAGAGAAGGGAAAACACTCGGGAAGGGGACTTTTTGGATTTTTGGGGAGCATTATTTTCATACCAAGAGGATTGTATTACTGGTTCTGTTTGAGGATCTTGTTGTGGTTTTGATTGAGGATTTTGTTGGAGGTCTATCATAGGGGGTGCCGGGGTTGCTGGGGATTTTGGTCTCAGGGGTCGGGAAACCGCAAGGGTTCTTGGAGCTAGGGAGCCAGAAAGGCTCTATTCCTAGCTGGCTGGGAGGTTAGTCGGTTTTGAGCAGAGCATCAGGCAGAGTTGGAGAACAACAATAACATCAGTTAAAGGTATGTATTTTCATTATTATGTCGTGTTATGTGGTTTATTATCATGCTGTTGAATATGCTTATATGCTGAATAATGAATTGTAAAGAAGTTAGGATATCATTTTTCTATGTTTTAAATTTATGTTTTTAAGGCTCTGTTGCAAGAGACCTTACAATCCTACTAGTTACCCAATGAATAGAATATACGATGCCCTGCCTTGCTAAGAGCTTCACACATTTTTTAGTACTTGTATTGTTTTCATACAAGGTCAACACAAAAGTATAGAGGCACGTATGGAATGTTAGGTAATCAAATATACAACAAATATTACATATCTTTCCTAAGTATTTTTTCCACCATTATAGCAACAATTTTCATATTTCAGATGTTTTATTCTTTTAACTCTCATCGATGAAATACTGAGACAATTTTTAGTATTGCAATGATGGCATGATTCAACAAAAATCTATCAAGAAGATGAGAAAATGTATTGATAGCAGGTTACCCATGAAGCAAATGTTTGAGCATCTTGTTCCCATGTCCAAATTAATAAAAATAAAATTAATCTAGATGCACAGGTAAAGCCAAAAAGAATTAGATTATAGATGCAGTAATGCCTATGGTTTTGATCAATCTAGCATTCATATAAACTCACCCAACACTAGAATATATTCCAATATTGAGACACTTAGAATGTACGTAGTCTCCCAGAGATTTCCCTGGAAATACAAAATAATCTTTGCAACTCCATCCTTGATAGATTTTCCATTGAGGTTAAAAGTTATAAAATCTTTAAACAAAAAGAAAAAAATAAACAAAACACTTTTATACCTATGTTAAAAACATAACATGTAACACAGTTTAAACATGTGTCATTGAAAAAGAAAGGCATTTGTGGGTGGGATGGGCTTCATGGCCATATGCGAGGACGGTTGCATGTTTATCCGCCATTGACACTACCCACCAGAGCTGACCAAAATCATTGTGCTACAAGTTCTTTGCCTCCCGTAATATGCTAAGGTGTAACCTGCTACAAGTTGAAAGCTATATGGAGTACCATCATCTATAGATCAATATAACAACAAAGAAGTAAGAGAATTTTGTAACCATGCAAAAGGTAGATTCTTAGACTCATTTCCTTTAGTTGCATCAATGAGTGTTTGTGTCATTACTACCTAGCCAAGCCATTTTTTTCATTAATCTTAGAAGAACAAAGTGTTTTATGGGATTCTTTATACTACAATCACCCTTGAAATTGAAATGAAAACTTTCTTTTACTTGGATTGATTAGGAGACATTGTGGCTAGGCAATAATATATGTTTTTTACATGGGTTTTGGGTAGTGTTTAACGATCTAAAAGAATCCTTCTGGTCTTTCGAGGCTCTCAAAAGTATATTTGGACCATCTTTTGTCCTTGCGACATCTGTTCAGATGAGACACTGTGGCTAGGAAATAATATATGTTTTTTACATGGATTTTGGGCAGTGTTTCATGATCTAAAAGCATCCTCCTGGTCTTTCGAGGCTCTTAGAATTATATTTGGACCATCTTCTATCCTTGCATAATCTGTTCAGATGATTATGATAGATGCCTAATATGGTATTCGTTCTTCTCCTTCATCGGCTATAGATGAGTCCTTGAACCTTTCTCGCTACAACTATGAAACTAACGCTGCCTAGGGTAAATAGGTAAGCACAATTAATTCAATCACCAAGTAACTACTTAATTGCATAATTAATTCTTCTAGCACAATAGAAAAGAAGCGTGAATGCTTTTAAAAAAATAATTGTGTGAATTTGATTAAAATTGAAAGGCAAATAAAGTAGCCAAGAATGTCACTTGTTTTGCAGAAGATAAAAATGCTTCTTAGTTTCTTCGTACATGTAGAATCCCATATCAAAGAATAAGTCCCTCCCCTTTAGAAAACAACGAACTCCACCTTCATTTCACTATGTGATGAAAAAAAAGAATCTTCGTCAAACTTGCTTTCAACTAGCTTGCTGGATCGCACAAATGCATGAAGACAAGGCAAAGATTCATCTCAGTGCTCCACGATCCAATCAGAAAAGGAAGGTAGATAGTCTTTTTCATTTTCCTTGTCATTTGGATTGGTGAAGTTACTTTCCACTCTGTTTTCCTAAATGAATAGGGTTTCACATTCAATCGATGACTAGGTTTGGTTGGCTGGTGAGACAATGAAGAGTGTTGGACGGTGAGACAATGAGGAGTGGAGGTGCACTCTTTGTCTTTCAAGGGGGTGAGTGATCCAGATTATTTTTGGCACGAAATGAGAGAAAATATATAATAAATAAATGTACAGAGATATATCAGATATCCAATAATATAATATAAAAGTATCAAAGATGCAACCATAAACAAATAGATACAATAATACACAATTTTCTATTAATGAGCAAAAATGTAAAAAGACTGTAAAAATACAGAGTGAAAGACTCGCTAGAATGGTGGAAGCTTATCTCTAAGAAGAGATGTGTCCGCTACTCACCTTCGCAAGAAGATGATTTACAATGAGGCTCTAAAGGTATTTTTAACATAAAGAAAATCCAAAACCCTAACCCCGAAAGATGAAAAGGCAACAGTTTTGTGGACCCCGTTTTGGGTAGTTTGGTGTATCAACTTCCCGGGGGCATAACTTTGGCATACGATCTTTGTTTGGGGTGCATGATAGCTTGTTGGAAAGGTCTATCTGAGGAATACACATTTTTTCATCAGAATCCAACTTTGTTTATAGTTTGATTATGGCGAGCTCTAAAAACGTTGTTTAGGGCCTCAAAACGGCCCTGGAAGTTTGGAACTTGAAAAGCTACAAACAAAACTGCCAAAATGAGCCAGTTGGAATAGGTGGGTGGCCACCGATATCCACCTGGATCAATCCTCCCTCCTTAGGAAGCAATGGTCTCCATTGCATTGAGTTCCCAGGGGAGAGGGGAAATCAATTGTTGTAACTAAATCTTGGTGCACTGCTTGCCTTGCTAGAGATGTCACGCTGTGGAAGGTTGTCATGAACCTGTTGATGGCGGGGTTGAATCTGTTCACCCAGTCGGGCTACATGAGATGTCTATTTGGATAAGGAATATTTGCGCTTTGATGCAGTATTGTCAACCTGTTTGTGTTGGATAGAAGGTGCTTGGGCCGAGGCTGTAGTGGTTGTAGTATCCTTCCGTTCACCTTTTGAATAGATGGTGAAGAACTTGAATTTTTTAGTATGAGATACTACCTTGCAGCATAGTTTAGGTGGGACATTAGTTGGAACTACCTCTGGTATCCTATAGATATGACCCCACGGAGTAACAATGACACTATGGGGTCGAGACTCATATATAACATGGTGCTTCCACATATATGGCTGGCCCAAGAGAATGTCAAAGACATCCAACGAGGCAACATCGCAGAATACTTCATCCTTGAAGGGTTGGATGTCGTATGAAAATCGAAATTGTTGGCTAACACGAAGGTATCATCCCTGGCGAAGCCACCCGATGTTGTATGGATGCGGGTGTGGTGTTGTCGACAATCTCAACTGTTTGACGACCTCTGTTGAAATGAGGTTCTTCTTGCTTCCTCTATAAACAATAAAATGCAACAGGGTTCCCTTCACCCACATATGTGAAAGAAAAGGGCGCTCCCCATCTTCAGGATTTGTTGGTTCTTCCAGTTGAATTGTTGTGGTCGTGACAATGGCAGTGGGGTCTACATCGATGATCTGTCTTCTATCAGTATTTTCTGAATCAGATTCTGAATTAGGGTTCGGCTCCTTGTCTTTGATCTTGGACACCAATGAAATTTTTGAGCGACATTCATCGGTGTTGTTCCAGGGGATTTTGTGGAAATCACACCATTTTCTGGTGTCCTTCTTCATCTTTCCCGTGACCCTTCTTTTCCTATGGCTTGGACTGGTTTTTAGGAGATTGTTTGTTAGGGCATTCTTTATCATACTTCGGTGTTGTGGATTTGGAGACCCAAACTCCCATTTGTTCCGGTGCTTAAATTTCTGCTCGATTTTAACAACATATCGATAAGCAACACCGAGTGATGAGATGTCCAGAAAATCCATTTTAGTTTGGATGTATCTGTGTAGAGGCCCACAAAATTTCAGAACCAAATGTCATTCGGAGTCTTTGATACCCAGCTTGGTGTGAAAGGTATGGAAGGTATTGGTGAACTCCAGAACTGCTTGGCCCCTCTCTTGCAGCAGTGTGGTCTATCTCATGTACTCGTCCTCATAGTTTCCAATAGGGTAATATTGTTCCTTTACCGCATCCACAAAAAAATACCAAGTGGGATCGACCCCATATATTCCATACTCCTCTATGGAACTTTGCTCCCAGTAAGTTTCCCACCAATGTTTGACATGGGGGAGAGCCTTAAGGAGTGCAAATGTGATCTTTTCTCTGTCTGAGAAATTATGAACAGAGAAATAACCTTCTAGCAGATTTAACCATTTTTCTAGGGCATCCGCATCTATCTATCCTTCAAATATGGGAATATCAAAATTAACTTGTACCTTGAAAGGTGAGGTGCCTCCAAAGTGGTCGCTTGATGAAGACATGCCTGTTGTTATCGACTAATCCGAAAATGATGTTTTAAAGACTTGGTTAAGTTTTAAGCATGAGTTCATTTACCAATTAGGAATTGATGAAATAAGAAGAAATTAATGAGATATTATAGCAGTCATAATAAGAAATGCATATCAGAATGTAAGCACAAAGAAAAACAAACCATAACAACAAAGTTGTTTATGGAGTTTGACAAGATTGCCTACATCTCCGGGCCTTTGTCTTAGTGGGTGAGGCTTTCTTATTTCTCTTCAATGCTTCAAAAGTACATCATAAAAGTGTAAAAATGATTACAAACTAGCATGGATGTGTTCTTCTCTACCTCAATAATCCAACACAATTGACGACACTGAAAAATACCGAGCGTAGCTCCCGGAAATGGCCTCCAAAGTTTGCTTGGCTCGCTGATTTTTCCTGCATAAATTGCATTGTTCTGCTATTCTCTACATGAATTCGACCTGTAGTACAGTGGTAAACCTTTTGGTTAAATAACATGAGGTTGTGGGATCAAATCCCAACAACCCACCACCTTTCTTGGGCATCGAATATGAGTTTGTGCCTAAAAATATGGTTTAAAATATTTGATAAACCATATAATATGGCTTTTAACCCACATGACATACATAATGAGGTGCACGCATTTTGATAAGGATTATAACCATATAAAATATTATATTGTGGCTCGAATATTCATTTAACACCATAATATATGGTTTAAAAATCCATAGATATGATCTTGTGACAATAAAAATGGGCAGGGGCGTATTGTAACATGGTATCAACCATATTATATATGATTTGTGGCATGTAATAATGTGAAGCACCCTTTTATATGGTTAAACAACCACAACTATGTAGATTTTAACCTTGTACAATATTTACTGTAAACTGAATTTCAGTAAAAAAACAGAAAAGATACAATGACAATACAAACATTACATAGAGTTTTTTCCCCTGGAAACCCAAACCGGGAAAAGCAACATATTCTATATTCATTCATGGTGTTACATTGTTTACAATACAATATACATATAGGATTCAACGACATCCAAAACCCTAACCCAATGACCTGGATTAGTCAACAACCCTAATTCCTTAACCAAAAATAGAAAACCATCGGCAAAAACCATGTGCCGAAAAACCGCCCAAAAATGTGACACGTTTACCGAGGCAAAAAAAAAATCGGGGGCACTGCCCCTGAACCCCCGCACGGGGGGATATCGCCTCCCTACACCTCCCTCAAACCCCTCTGTGCGCCACTACTACTAGTGCAAAGAATATAACACATACCCAACAAACTATATGATTGCCTTTTTTTTAAAAGCTATAACATTATCATAAAAAACCATGATATAAGGAAAAAAAAGTATTCTGTTGGTATGATTTGACCCTTTATTAAAGGGATGATATATATTTATATAACCCACTTTATAATATAAATTTGCCACATGATTTTAATATGATTTAACCACATCACCTGCCACATGTCCTTTCTGCAGAATGCAACATGTCCAACTCTGCTACTGCCATGCCACCCTTTGACCATTTTGACTTTTTTTATTGTTTATGCAGAACTTCTGAATGTGATAACTTTTGCATAAGATGTCGGATTTACAATCCATTTGCACCACCATAAATCTTGCGACGAGACATTTGCAATGGCGTTGATCTCGCTCAAATACAAGAACTTTGAATTTTTGGTCTTTTTGGATCCATTTGGAACATCGACAGATGTTGAAGGATGTGGGAAAAATTCCCCATCATTTCATCCCTTTGTCGCGTGAGAGCTTGCTCAAGCAACAAATTAATAGAATCATCTACTCTGTTGTTTTTATTTTCTTCCGCCATGGAGGGTTTCTTGGGCATGCAAGAGCGATTGTCTTCAAGAGAGACAAGCTCGAGACCCAACTTGCTATACTCGGACCTCGTCAGGGACATGCACTGAAAAATGATCAAGAGAATCCTGCTCTGATACCACTGATCCAGATTATTTTCGGCACGAACTGAGAGCAGAGATATAATAAATAAATGTATAAAGATATCTCGAATATCCAATAATATAACAAAAATGTATCAGAGTGCAACCATAAACACAGAGATACAATAATACACAATTTTCTATTAATGAGCGAAAATCTACAAAGACTGTAAAAATACAGAGTGAAAGACTCGCTAGAATGGTGGCAGCTTATCTCTGAGAAGAGATGTGTCCACTACTCGCATTCACAAGAAGATGATTTACAATGAGGCTCTAAAGGAATTTTTAACATAAAGAAAATCCAAAACCCTAACCTCGGAAGATGAAAAGCCGACAGTTTTGTGGACCCCGTTTTGGGTAGTTTGGTGTATCAACTTCCTAGGGGCGTAACTTTGGCATACAATCTTCGTTTGGGGCGCACGATAGCTCGTTGGAAAGGTTTATCCGAGGACTACACATTTTGTCATCAGACTTTGACTCTGTCTATAGTTTGAATGTGGCAATCTCTAAAAACATTGTTTAGGGCCTTAAAACGACCTCGGAAGTTTGGAACTCGAAAAGCTAGAAACAAAACTACCAAACTGAAACTGCTAAAATGAGCCATTTGGAATAGGTGGGTGGCCACCAATATCCACCTGGATCAATGAGGCAGTGAGGAATGGAGGTGCACTCTTTGGATTTCAAGGCGGTGAGGAGCAGATGTGCACCTTTTGGCTTCAGAGGCATTGATGAGTAGATGAGGCGGTGAGGAGTAGACACCTAGAACATCGACTGCATTGATCAATGTAGTGACATGCTCAACTGCAGTGCAGTGACGGGCATATCATTTCAACCGTCAAATTCACGAATGGTGTAATTTAGTTTTATTGATTTGAAGTCAGTTTTAAAGTCTGACAAATAAGGAAATAACATTTCCCTCTGCCAGGGTTATTTAGTCCCATCAATATGTTGTGGGCCAATTAAAAAACATGAATATAATTTTTCAAAATTCAGATTTTTTTTTTTTTTTTTTTAATTTGAAAATAAATAAATTAATAAATGATATTTGAAAACTTTGTGAAAAGCGTACAAACTAATAGGAAACTGTGTAAAAAAATACCAAAACATACCAACTAATAGGCAATCAACGATAGTTAACTTCAAGGTGAAAGATATAGTCTCTAAGCAGAGGCACGAACTAATAAATAGATACATAACCTAGCATTTTTCATCATCACTAAATTATATAGTTTAATTCCTCTAATTTTTATAGTCATTTTAAAAAAATAAAAAGAGAAAAGAGGTTGCTTATTTGTAACTTATTCAATCCCTAGCTGGGTCATGTCACTTGTTGAAACAACCCAATAAAAATTCATGATACCAAATATTAATGTGGAAATAAAATACAAAATGACATTCAAGCTCATGCAACTGTCTATGTTACTTAAAAACACAAATGAAACTACTCTAACTATGCATGCCAACAACTAAACAACATACAACATCATTCAACCACATAAGTAGATATTGAATGCATCATTCTTCTCACAACAAGTAGCATTTAACCAAGATAACTCAAAGTAAATGGCACAACAACTATATCAACATTCAACATCAATGAACACAACAAATACAAACACTTATCTTAAGAAAATATGCAACCCGCTGCAGAGGACGAACGTTTCTCCCAATCATAGACTTGTTGTTCTAGTTATTAATAGCAAGTCACCCCCAAGCTCGGGCTATGAATCCACAAGATATGGTGGTCCTTAAGCCTAAATAATGTCCCCGTCTCAACAGTCAATTCCCACAACTAATTCCATCCCACCAGCTCTCTTCCCCTCAACCTGCACAACCCAAGGGATAGAATTCCCCTTCACTACTCACAGTCCCTCATGCCTTTACACTCCCCTTCAGGGCTTCCAACAGAGGTTGGATAGGAAAACTACTTGCTAGGAACTCAAGAATTCTAGAATTGCAACATGAATTCGCCCAACAACAAAACACATGCTTCTTTGGATGAATTTCAGACAAAAATTTACTCATGGGACTACAACCTTTTTCTCCATGAGATTGCAACTCCAAATAGCTGCCAAACATGCCCACAACTTCCTTCAAGCTTCAACACATAGAACTTTTTTTATGTCCAAAAAACTCCATGTAAAAACACTCTCCATGCAAAAATGTGAATGCATAATTTTGGTCTCCTACCCATATGAATTTCCCCTCTTTCTCTTGTTTGCTTGACTTGCACTCTTCCCCAAAATGATTGTAATTATCCCCCATGCTCTCAATAACTATAGGAAGTGACTCTCATGCCAACCCTCTTACATGAATTCAATGATTGGACTCTAGAACACTCAACATATAATGGAAGGTTCATGGTAAGGATAATTTAGAAAGAAATGAGTTTTGGTTTAATAGACATAGGTAAACTCTCCCCCTTTGACCCATTCCCTCTCTTTTGGATAGTTAGCCCCCAAATATTCATCCTTGTTCATCTACAACATTTAATTTACATCATTTGCATATTACATTGCTTTAGCTCTTGGCCTTTCATTACATTTACAATACACATCGCTAATTTGAAATTTGAAAATGAAAATATTACATTATTCCTTTCCTTATTATAAAATAAAAATAATTGTAATGATATGAAAAATATTGAAATAAATAATAATGCAAAGTACAAATAAATAATAAATGTTATGGTCATTTAAGTTATTGTTTGTTAATGAGTAATCTTACAAATTATACACATAACATATAATACATATACAAATGTTATTGAACTTAATACTAATATAATCAAATGTGACACTTTGCATAGTTCTAATGTAGTGAGTAACATGCCAGTAGAAATGATAAATATTGTTGGAACCTAACTTTGAATATTTTACTTTATTTTTTATATTCTTTCCTTCACAAGTAACATGCCACATGCCATTTGTAGTAGAAATGATAAATATCGTTGTAACCTAACTTTGAATATTTTACTTTATATTTTTTTCCTACAACAAAATAATCTTTGTAGGAAATTATATATATATATATATATATAATCTTAAAAATAAAAGTAAATTAATAAGATAAAGATTATTAATAACTTTTTTATATTATTAATTTTAATATTTATATACAAATGTTCTTTAACTTAATACCAATATAATCAAATGTGACACTTTAAATAGTTCTAATGTAGTGAGTAACATGCCATTTGTAGTAGAAATGATAAATATTGTTGGAACCTAACTTTGAATATTTTACTTTATTTTCTTCACATAGTCGTACTTTGTAGGAAATTTTGTGTTATATATATATATATATATATATATATATATATATATATATATATATATTAATTAGTTTTATAGTTAAAAGTAAATTTTTAAGATAACGATTTATTAATTATTATTTAGTTTTTGTTGAAGGTGTAAAGGGATTATAGTGATTGATAATTTGTTGACTTCATATTAATATGTTTTTTGACTATAAATTTTTGCATAATCTTTATTGTTCGAATTAAAGAACTAAAAACATTATTTTTTATATAATAAAAAAAACCTTATATGTCATCATCTCATTGGAGAATAGATTCAAAGTCTTATTGCCATTTTCACTATTCCCAATGTTTTAAATGTTTAGATATCCAAAGTTTTGAGCATCGGCGCTCTTTTTTAATTTTTATTGAAATGTTTACATACCGAAAGTTTTGAGCATTGACACTCTTTTTGAGGTACTTGAATAGGCCTAACAGCTTAAATGTTTACATAGCGCGAGGCCCTTAAATAGGCCTGACAACCTTAAATGTTTACTTAAATAGGCTTGTCAGAGTACATTTTTCCTCCAACTTTTGCATACAATCTTGCAATGAATTTGGGCAATATTGTTGTCCACCACCACTTGCATAGTCATCATATGTTTCATATTTCTTCTATGCTTGGAATGCAATTTAGTCATCATTGAAGATACATATATTCTTTACGGGTTCATTGGTTGCTTCTTGTTCATTGGTTCATTGGTTGTTGCTTCTTGTTGTTTGGTTCAACTTTGCAAGGTTGAAGTCCTGCACATGTAGTTGGACATGTTGGTGCTTTCTCACTGGTTTTTTGTTTGTTGCTTTCTTTTGTTTACTTCAACTTTGCAAGGTTGGAGTCTTACACCCGCAGTTGGAGCTATTTTTGCACTTTGCAGGGTTCAAATCATGCACCCGCAATTGGACCTGCGATTCTATCGTTCATCATTGACGAGTAAGTTTCAATACGATAGTTTCATTCGTATTTGTTATTTACTTCTTACTGTTTACAATTTGCAAGTAAGAATGTTTAAGTATTTATTCATCATTCTTATCCTGCAAACTTTCCATAGAGGTTGGCATATCTTTTCCTCCTGCTCTTAAATTTTCCTCCAATTTTTTCCCAAACTCTACACCATGTGCATGCCAATGTCATCTGCACAACTCCGATTGTCATTTTTCCTAGCATTACAAATCCTGGTCCTTTGCCGTATGTGACGAAGTGGAAATCTAACGCCTCAATTGAATAAGGAAATTCTTTAGCCTTCCCACCTTGCCCTCGATGATATTCCCACCTTTCCCAGGAATGAGTACCTACCTATCCCGTACGAGAATCAAACCCGTTTCTTTCAAATGAAAAGACGATGTGAAGCTTGTTGCCTTTCCAAAACGTTCTTGTAGAAGAAAACTGCAGGTAAGTGTAGAAGGGATAAGTATGATACAACATCAACCAAGCCACAACAAAATTGCACACCATTGAAAGGAATTATCCATCTTTATCAGTGACATATTTCAGTAAGTTATAAAGAAAAAATTTCCCAGACCTAGAATACAAATCTTGGGTAATTCCAGGACCTGTTATTGCACTTTACAAGGTTGAAATCTCACACTCGCAATTGGAACTACGATTCTGTCATTCATCATTGACGAGTAAGTTTCAATACCATAGTTTCATTTTTATTCATTCTTTACTATTTACAATTTGAAAGTAAGAATGTTTAGGTATTTATTCATCATTCTTATCCTGTAGAATTTCCATAGAGGTTGGCATATCTTTCCCTCTTGCTCTTAAATTTTGCTCCAATTTTTTCTCCAAACTCTGCACCATATGTATGCCAATGTTGTGTGCACAACTTCGACTGTCATTTTTTCTAGCATTACAAATCCTGGTCCTTTTCCTTATGTGATGAAGTGGAAATCTAACTCCTCAATTGAATAAGGAAATTCCTTAGCCTTCCCACCATGCCCTTGATGATATTCCCACCTTTCCCGGGAATGCGTACCTACATGCCTTTGAAAATTGTTCTTGTAGAAGAAAACTACAGGTAGGTGTGGAAGGGCTAAGTATGATACAAAGGTAACCAAGATGCAACAAAATTGCACACCATTGTTAGGCATTATCCATCTTTATCGATGGCATATTTCAGTAAGTTATAAAGAGCAAGTTCCAAGACCTGAAAGTTCCTGGACGGTGTCTACATTGTATAGGAACAGGAAAAGGAAAAAACAAACCAAGACCGTGGAAAATGATGACATTGACTACCTCATGAGAAAAGACCCAGTGACATGTACTCGTTACTATAGACATAGAGTAAATGCTTTGAGGCAATTGATATGTCATGCATATGCAGGAAAAGATGCATATAATGCAGGTGGAACAACAGTCCACTCTACATTATTGATGCCTTTTAACAAGTCACATTTTCTTCCACTCAACAAAGAAATGTTAGATACCTTGTTAAAGCTTTATGACGAACTACAACTTGTGTTCATAGATGAGGCATCCTTTATTGGAATTCGCTTATTATATTCCATTGACAATCGACTGAGAAACATAAAACATGTCCAAACCGAATACTTTGGAAACCTTGATATGGTATTTTGTGGGGATCTTTACCAGTCACAACCCATACAAGATTCTCTCATATTTGAGCAACCTATTGTCAACATGCAAACAACGACACATGAATTTTGGAAAGACAACATAAAATGCTTTGAATTACATACTACAATGCGCCAGACAAATAAATTTTTTATTGCAATTCTAAATAGAATGCATGCAAACAACCAAACATGTGATGACTTAACATATATCAATTCAAGTTGCATGCGACCTGCCCCAACCGACCAAACCTTCCCTTACCTATTCTACAAGAATAAAGATGTTGCAACACATAACAAGTATATGCTATCGCTCATGCCTAACAATGATATCATCATCAATTCAATTGATCTTGAAGAAGAAAACCATGGCAATGTACCATGTCATCAACATACAACAACTTTCCCTTTGCAACTTGTCTTGAAATTAGACATGCTAGTTGAAATATATGCTTGCAACTATGATTCACATGATGGCCTAGTGAATGGTGCAGATGGAATACTCAAAGCTTATACCAAAACATAAAAAGTTGATGTCCTCTGGATTAAGTTCCATGACCCGCACATTGGCCACCGAAAAGCCAACAAGTTAGCTTATCTATATAATTCAAACACTTCACGTGAATGGATACCTATATTGCAAATATCAAAACCAATATCAACATCAGAAAAGAAATGTCAACTGAAGATTCGAAAACAGTTTCCAATTCAACTTGCATGTGCACGTACAATCCATAGATCACAAGGGATAACACTTGATAGTGTTTCCTTCGACCCTGCTGGAATACAAATACATGGACTTGTATACACAGCTATGCCCCATGTCAGAAACATAATGTCCTTGTATTTGCTAAGCGCTCTTACAAAGGATAACTTCAAAGTCAATAATAAAGTTGATACTAAGATGCAACATCTTCGGACTAGTGCAAAATGACATCTACAATATGATTACCAATCCATACAAACAAACTCATCTGTATCAATTCTCTCACTTAACACGTGCAACTTAAATGCCCATATGAATGATATACCCAATGACTATGATACAATGCAATCTGATATTCTATGCTTGTACATGACATTATGCATGCAAAATAAAAAAAAATTCAAATCACACTTTCATATCAAGTTTCATTACGCATGGAGTGATGATATGAGTGAAAAAACATACAACAATTTTGGATCATATGCATTTTGAAGAAAACAATGTTGAGATGGTGCTAGCAAGAGTAATTTTCCACGGATTGCAAATCACAATATTCAATCTCTATGCCTCTCCGTGTGCAACATTTCCCAACATAATGAATGTTTTTTCAAATGCATTACACCATTTACATCTGAACGAAACCATTATCATTCTAGGAGACTTCAATGTTGACATGCTACAAAATAGTGCCATAAAAAAAGAATTGGAAAACTACATGTGCAATTACAATATCCACTTTCTTTTGGATAAGATAAAGCATGTACAAAACACACTTATTCACCATGTATGGTCAAATGTCCCCATTTCACAATACACCCTCTTTATCTTAGTGTTATCCACATTTTTGGTTATAAAGATGATGACATGATAATGACATGGTGATAGAAGATCTATCTCTTCTTTAAGATCATTTTCATGAAGAAAGTTACACTTGTCAGTTTCTCAAAATCACTCTTTTGAAGACAGTACGCAGGCTGCATATATATTGTCCTGCGG
>ML788362.1:386260-397325 GCA_009831015.1 Picea engelmannii
TTAATATAATATATGAATATGTCCCTTTCCCATAATGATGATATCACATTATTATATGACTCCTTGATCACATGTATAGTCTAAAGTTTTGAATATATTAATCTCTTTGTTGTGATTGGTTTGTGTTGTTATGATTGGACGACATAAGAGCATCGTAGCAGAGCGGGGATCAACAGAGATAAGGAGAGCTTTCATAAAGTAAGTACATCATCCTTCTTCTCTTGTCCATTCAATACTTTAGAACTAGGGAAAGAGTAGTATTCTGTCTCAGTTTGTTCCAGATCCAGGTGGATCTGTGGAGATTGGTCTGTGTCCGCACTCACGAATTTATCCCAGAACACTTAGACACATACTGGTCAGACCATGATACAATTTGTCTTGTACTTGAATTATGAAATATACATCAAACATATTACAAAATCATATTTCCATCTCTCAAAGCATATCTGAATACTTTGTTGCAAAAAAACAAATCATTCAACTAGGATCATCCAACTTCTTAATATTTTCTAGCTTGTAATATATTTTGGCCAGGAAACATTCTATATAACCAAAACCATGGATCAAGAAAAACAAAGGTGCATGCTTCTAACTCTATCTTGTATTCTATTCCTTTGATTCTCATTTGCTGTATGTACATATTACTTGTTTTCCCTTACATACCAACTTACATTCATGTTCATTGTATTTTGTGCGTTCCCACATTGAAATAAACAAAATAACTGGACAGGACGAAGGAATGTTAACCACGAATGCAGAAGAAGAGATACAAAGGTGCATGCTTCTACTCTTATTTCATATTCCATTTTTTTGTATTTCATTTATTGTCTATATATTTATTCTACTGCTTTGCACCTAATTTATTATATGTAGATACTACATATCTTCCTACATAATAACTTATCTTCATGTCAACTGTATTTTCTGTACTGCTACATTGAAATAAATAGAACTGTATTTATTTTTTTACATGTCTTTCTACATACCAACTTAACTTCATGTCCATTGTATTTTCTTCATTGCTACATTGAAAGAAACATACTAATTGGACAAGAGGATGAAATATTATATACCACAGCAGAGGAAGCTGAAGTACCATCTTCGAAAAGGTATACCAATAGTGATAGTAAATCAAACATACAAAACGAGTATGTGGATAAAATATTGGACTAGAAAATGATGATTTGGAAACAATGGGGCTTTGTTGAGACTTCCCGCTTCCGAAAATTTCCCTCCCCTTTTCTATTTTCCCACTCTCTTTTATCCCTTTTTTTCCCTCTTCTATACTTAACTGAATTCCCTTTTCTTTTTCCCATCTACTTTCCCTTTCTAGTTACTTTACTTGGTCGTTTTTCCAAAAATTTCTAGGTGCGTGGGTTGGCGAACTCACGGGTTCACATTTCCACTCATGCTTCTATATCACGAGTCCGACCGACCACTTCCCCATTCCATACTTAGCCACTTTTTCGATCGCGGGTTCCCGGGTTGGTAGGCTCAAAATTGCACTTCTATTGTTCCATGTCCTACAAACAACACCCGAAGTTCCGCGATATACAAATTGACAGCCAGACTCCCGGGTTGGTGGGCTCAATATTGAGCTTCTATTGTTCCATGACCTACAAACAACTTATGGAGTTCCGTGATATACAGATTGACTTCCAGACTCCCCGATCATGCCATGTTCCGTGTTACACATTTTTGCACTCAAAATTTCCGAGACATACAATTCGACCATCGAGCCCTCATGTCTCCTGAGTATCCCTTGACACACTATTTCATACTCGATCCCTGTTGGTTTCTTATCTTAGTTATACCTTTAACATGATTCAACCCAGGTTCGGGTCTACTAGGGATCCAACAAATCCTCTAATACTATCGGCCCTCCTGGTAACCCAGAAGGCAGCGCAACACACATAGTGCACTGCGCAGTCTCACCCGAGATAGTCTTAATGGGTGACTGCAATACTCAAGTGCTTGTAGTCCAGGACTAAATGGGGATCTGTGATTTGCACGCTATGAATTCTTTCTAAATATTAAAGCAATATACTGTCATTCTCGTTTATGCATGTAATATAATCAGATTCATTAATTCATTCATCCATCATTCTAACATCTACTCATAGATAGTAAAAGAGATACAAACATTCAATCACATAACAAAGGTTTTACCACGGTGCACCCCCCCGGGCTACATCCACAAAGATCTGGCTCTCTAGCTCTTTTATTATGGTGCTTCCAAAACTACAACACTGCGCGCTTTACAACTCATCCTCAATTGGGTCGAGATCTATTATGAGGTGGATTAGATCACAAAAGGCTCCTCAGCCTATGATCTAACCCTCAATATATACCCTTTCGACCCTCTACAACTCAACAACTTACAATATTGGAGCATATTACAGTAGTGTTACAAAGTAGTTACTCCTTCTCACGCGAGTAACACTCCATCAAAAACGAAACCCTTCTGACGTCCCCTAGACCTCCTAGGTGTCTATTTATATGTGTTTTTGGCTCATCAACCATTACAATGTATTACGAAAACCCTAACCCTAGCTTCGTTAGGTCTTCCATGCATGCATGTGTGCTTCTTTTCCTTCCAGCTGTCGCTTTGCTCTTGTATGCCTTTCTTCCCAAAATAACCTTTCTTTCTAATTTAGCTTTCTTCCAACAACCCCCCAACACTGACACGTGGCTCGTCCCTAGCCACCTAACCCTTATTTTCTTCGTCGATCTCCTTGCTATAGATTGGAACTTCTTCGTGAGCTCTGTTCCTTGTGTTTGGGCCTAGATGGTCTTCTCCTTGAGTGCATCCAATACCTGCACTACAATCTCGTCGCTGACCATCCTTGCACATTCTTCCTGGGTTTGTGCCATATATGTTTTGGCTTCCTCTACCCATGCAATGACCTCCGCTTCTCATTCCTGGAGTAGTTCCATTTGAGCTTGGTTCTCCTTTTTCTGTGTCTGCACAACTATGAGTTCTGCCTGCAGTTTCTTCATGTCCTGCACTCCTTTGACGCGCTCCATGATCGACATTGTCTTTTACCTCTGCTTGAGGTCATGGATATATGCTCTTATCCTTTCTCCTTCTTGGTCCCACTGTTGGACCTACTGATCCTCTTCCATCTTCGTCCAGAGCTGTGCTTCTTTCTTGAACAAGTCAGTCTCCGTGTGGAATTTTTGCTCTATCTCCTTTATCTATGTTGTTGCTTCCCATTTCCTTTTCTCCTTCACCTCTAGTGGAGTGGTAGGTGTTAGCTGCTACTGGAGGTGCTTGATCTCATGTTGGTATCGATTGATTTTCTAGGCAATCTGATAAATATTCTCTGTTACCGTAAGTTCGACTGTTTGTGCGTTCTTTGGGATTTTATTGTAGGCTACGACCACTTTCTTCTCCAGTTCGTTCATGCAGTCATTCTCATCTTTGGTCTCGAGCTTAGCCTGCTCGAGTATCAATTCCAGTGCGTCTCGATTGTCCTTTGTCTGCTGCAATTCTATTGTATCTGTGCATGCACGAGACTGTACCTCTTGTGTAACGTTGAGTTATAGTTTATACAAGGCCTTGATTGGTATCCGCGTCAATACCAACTGTATTTGAGCCAAGTCCTTAGGGGTGTTTGCCCCATGATTTTGTCCATGTGCAACATGCTAGGTGTGATGTGAAATTTTGAGCTCGGCTGTGCTGTCGTCTGGATCCTGTCCTGTTCGCTTGATCGAGCTTCGCCTCCGGTCTGTGATGTTGATGGGACCGTTTCTACGCTGTTGTTGACTACTTGTGCTTCTCCAAGCTGCCCGAGGAGATGTATCATGTGGGCCAACTCTTCCTCAATTTTATCCCTTTGGCGTGCAACATTCTCAAAATCCTTGACTGTGCGGTCCTGAATCATTTGGGCCACCATGTTCGCATCATCCTCAGTGATCATGTACTCTGGGGTTATTTTATGTGCCTTCGCCTTCTTACGCGCACCCCCTGTTTGGATGATTGGCCTATTAGTCTGGCCTTGCTCTTGTGGAGTAGCACTTGATGTAGTTCCATGTGCTTCCTCGACCTGTTTCTGTTGTACCTAGGGCACCTGTGTGTTGTTCTTATTCCCCATATGGGAACCTGTCTTGAATGTCCCCCCTTTTTTATTTTGTGCCTTGTTCTGACATGTCCTTGGTTTCTTGGGCACTGTTACCTCCTCGGCTTGTGTCTATTCTTGTCTTATCTCCTCCTCCTCTATCTCTGCGGGTATTTATCGAATGAGGACTGGAATCCTCCAGTCATCTTCCCAATCCTTAATGGCCATCTATTAATCCGCCTCCTTGATGCAGTAGCATAGTTGTAGCCATTGATTGTTGGGATCTTTCCATGCTTGGATTCACATTGCATGTCTAGTGGCTTTGAAGTTGTCTATGCCCTGATACAGTGTGATTGTTTCCGATGTTACCCTCCAAGTGTTGGTGATGTTGTCCTGTATGTCGTTGATATATCCTTAGAATATCGCTACACTCACTTTTATGTTCTTGGAGTCCGGAGCGGCCCCGAGCGATAAGTATCGCGCTCTGTGGAAAGGAATGGGTCTAGTGGCAAAAACGAATACTTCAGCTCCTTCCATCCGATCATGGCTATTAGGATGAGTAGCCATGAATAACTAAATTTTGTCCCCAGATCCTGCACATCCTTGCAGTTGGCTAGGAACAGATTCAACAAATAAGGGGTCCAACTGAGTGTGGTGCCCTTGACACACTGTGTTGTAGCTGCGACAACCCCAAATAGGACTTCCTCCTTGCGTCATTTCCTGAGTAATTTGCATGCCATAAGTTTTTTGGCCATTTTTGTTGTGATGTCACTAATACGCCTAATGATGATTCTGTGCGACCCCCTTTCTGTGCCATATTTCTTCTTCATTTCCTTGTCCAGTTATTTCTCCTTTTTTTTGTCCTCCAGGAACTGTGCGGGATCCTCACCCTGTGATGGAAACCCTGTGATGTATGCGATGATCTCTACATCTATTGAGACCAGATGTTCCAACCATATGTATCTGCCATGTGTGACTGCCATCAGCTTCTTGACACAACTTTTTTCATACTGGCCCCTCCCAAAATGTGGTAGGTCCAAGAGACCTAAAATCCTGGTTTTGGCTAGTCCTGCTGCCCACTGGACTGGTTGATTAATTGGTTCACCAAAGGGTCCTATACCCACAGTCTTTAAGTAGACTCACTTGGTGAACTCTGGGAACTTTTCTATGTCCGTCACATCATGGTTTGAGTACCTCAATTTCTCTACATGGCCTAACAAATTTGCTGGTATACGTATCCCTTCTAGAATGCACGACAAGACAATGGTTGCAGTAGGTTTCCTATGTGGTGACCTAGATACCGTCTGCTTGCCCTTTCATTGTGGTGGCTGACTCGAGGTTCCAACATCCATTGTTCACTCTTCTACATACTCCTCTGGTCGGTCAGTGACATCTTCCACTGCTCCTTCCTGTGGGTGTTCTGACGTGGTTTTCTGTGATCTTTCTGGCGCGATCATTTCTTCCTGGTTTGGAGCCATCCCATTCACTCTCGAGGATTCTACAGGGTTTTCAGGGTGCACTTGGTTGCCTACATGCTCATCCTATTGGCCGTGTCCCTCTTTCAGCATATCAATGTCCATGCCCGTTGGTGTTGTCTTCTGGGTTTCCTCCACAATGGGTGTGGGACTTACTGGTGTTGTATCAGGCGACGATATTTCATCCACATTGACGACTTTTGTAGGCTGAGATGGTTGCTGGTCACTTCCCTGTGGCTACGATTGTGTTCTGGTGTTGCTTAGAGGTTGTCTGGTGGTTCGACTCGGTTCTCCCTATTTGGGTGGTGCCATGGTGGTAGAGATGTCGTTCACTGAGCATAGTGGCCTCTGCAACCTCTATAACCTTCACTCTTTGTTTCGTATGTTCTATCACTTTGTGATTTTCTCGATTTCACAATAACCTTTCCGCTCTCGCGTGCTTTCTTTCTATCAACATCATGTGAAGCTTGTAGGAGACATTACCGTGATTGTGCTTTAATGGAACTGCCTGTTCCTGCATACTTTCCCTTGATTTCCCTTGCCGTCTCCAGTTGGCGCGATTAATACGGTGTCCTATCAGTTGTTTCTGGCATTTAATTTCGATAGTCATCGTTAGTTGGTGCTTTTTTTGCTGTATCTGTCTTTCCCGTTGTTTCCTCTTTGTAATGATCATTGGCCTTGTCTCCGTTGGGCTAAAATTTCAGAGTATGCGTGCTCATTCTCTTTTGGGAACACTATGCCTCTATTGTTATCTTTTGATGTACGGTACGGTGTGGCATATTTTTTTTTTACTACACGGTGACTTTTAGGTTACGGGTGGTCAACTATACTTGTACAGCTTCAGTCGACTGCCATTGATCATCCCTCTAATTTTTGTGCCTCCCAAGTCCTTCAACTATACAACTACCCCATATGTGATAATTTTTACTTCATATGGTCCTAACTAGTGCATTCTTAGTTTTCCTGGATGCTGAAAGGATTTACTGTCATACATCAACACTAAGTCTCCTTCCTCGAAATTTTTCTTCTTGATATGTCTGTCATGCCAGGCTTTGTCCCTTGCTTTCTGGACTTCTTGATGGAATCCTGCTAGAATCCTATCTTCCTCCATGATCATCATTTTATTTAGTCTATCCTGTACTGCACCTCGTTTTGTCATGTTCATAATCGCTGCTATGCGCAAACTGGGTACCAAAAATTCTAGTGGCACCACTGCTTCATGTCCATATACCAATCTGAATGGCGTTTGTCCTGTCAACTTCTTGCATGTGGTCTTGTATGCCCACAATGCTACTGGTATTTTTAGGTCCTAATCATCCCTATTAATGTTACAGATCTTCGTCAGTGCATTTTCAAGGATCTTGTTAAAGGCTTCCACTGTTCCATTTGCTTGGGGATGATATGGTGTACTTTTTTTATGATGAGAATCAAATTCTTCCATCATAGCCTTAATAGTACTGTTAATGAAGTGAGTGCTTTGGTCACATAAAAATCCTTGGGCAACCAAATCTAGGGATCACTTGCTCGAACAGAAAGTGTGTTGTTGTCTCTACGCTGCAATCTTTGACTGGTGCTGCTTCCGCCCATCTTGTCAGGTATTCTGTTGTGGTGATGATGTACCTCACTCCTATCCTCTTTTTTGGCGGGTGAATTGGTCCCACAAAATCTATTTCCCATTTGTTGAATACCTGCAAATTTACCTGTGGTCATAGGGGCATCTCGTCCCTTCTATTTGGTTTACCAACCCTCTGACATACATCGCACTTTTGGCAGTATTATTTTGAGTCTTTGTGAATGGTCGACCACCATAGTCCCACGCGCAATACCTTCTGTACGGTAGCTTTTCCTGCGTAATTTCCTCCTGCTATTCCCTCATGGCCTTATGCTAAAATCCTTGGTCTTTCATGTTCTAGCACACATCTTCTCAAGATACTATCTGCGCCCATTTTGTATAAGTTTCCTGCAATCAGTTGATAGTCTGCAGCCCAGACTACTAGGTTTTTCTTCTACAAGATGTTATATTCCTGTGGTGCAGTCCCTGTACTCAAGTATTGGATGATGTTTGCGAAGTTTTCATCGACGATATGGACTAAAAATAACTATGCGTTTGGAAAGTTGTCCTCTAAATTTATAGGTTCCTCCCCATTCGTGATCCTTGACGCGTGATCAGGTCCTGCATTCAACTTCCCTGGCTTGACTATTACCTCAAAATCAAATTCTTAGAACAATAGTAGCCATTTGCAAATTATCCCCCCCAACATTGGCTTGTTGACTAGGTACTTGAGCGCTGAATGGTCTTTGAACATCTTGAAATGTTTCCCCAGTAAGTAATGTATGAGATTCTGAAGCACGTAGACCATAGCTAGGCTTTCCCTCTCTGTAGTGTTGTAGTTCTGCTCCGATTCCGACAATTTTTTGCTAGCAAATAATATAGGATGATCCAATTCTCCTATTCCTGGCTGCGCCAGAATAGCTCCAAGTGCTATGGCTGATGCATCTACATGTACATGGAATGTATTCTCCCAATATAGGAATACTAATATTGGGGCAGTTACCATCTTTTCTTTCAACGTATCTAGGTCGTGTTGGCAGTCCTTATTCCACCAGAACTTTGTCCTTAGCAGTTTCTCCATTGGTGTGATGATCTAGGCGTACCATTTTATAAATATTCTATAGTATCTTGTGTGTCCCAATGTGGCTCTTAGATGACAGACTGTTTTTGGTGGTGGAAGGTTAACGATTACTGCAATCTTGGCAGGATCTACTAGTAAACCTTGCTTGCATACTATATAGCCCAATAGTATCCCAAAAGGTGTTCCGAAGACGAACTTATTGATGTTTAACGATATCTGGCAATGCCTGCAACTTTCTAACATCAACCGCAAGACTCCTACATGGTCTTTCAAAAGACTATAGACTGTCCAATCATCCAAGTATACCTCTAAAAACTCGTTGATAAATTACTTAAATGCAGCTATGACTACTTTGGAAAATATTGATGGTGCATTCTTCAGTCCAAACATCATGACCGTGTACTGGTAGGATCCCCATTATATAGAAAAAGTGGTCTTATATTTGTCTTTCGGTGCTATCTTGATTTCATGGTATCCTAAAAATCCGTCGGTGAATGAATAAAATTCCTGTCCTCCTACGTTCTCCAACACCTCATCCTTGAAGGGTGTAGGGAATGGGTCATGTAGGCATGCATCATTCAACTTTCTCAAGTCGACGCATATTCTTATCCCGCCTTGTTTTTTTTCTTGAACTACCATCAGGCTTATCCATTCTGATTCTTCCACAGGTTCTATGATTCCATCTTCCAACATCCTATCAATCTCAACTTTTATTTTTTTCTTATATATCGGGTTTAGTTTGTATGGTCGTTGTCTGATCAGTCTTGCCTCAGCTCTGAGTGGTATCTTTATTTCACCTAGCTCTCCTGCTATGCCCTTCATTTATGTGAACGTTGTGGGGAATAGGTCGTTGTATTCACACAGTAACTCGGTTATGCTTTCCACTATTTTCTCATCCCAGTAGTCTCCAATGCTAGCCATTTTGGGATTCTCAACTGTCCCAATGTTGACTTTCTTCACCTTGATCGGCGCAGAAATTACTTTAGATTCTAGAGGTGGACCTTCCACTTCTCTTTAGCCTTCAACTTCCTTAATCTGAATATTGCATGTATCGTCTTCATCTGGTACTTCTTCCTGCACATGGTAGCATGACAAAAATTCTTTTACTGTCTGTGTTCCACTGTTTTTATTTTGTTATGAGTTCAACTTCTGGTTCCTTAATGAATATCACTCCTCTTATTTGTTTAAGTGTTGCATCTATGTTGTGGTTCTCATGCTCAAATGAGAAAGTGACTGTAAAGTTCTGTTGTAATACTGTCCATCTCGTAGTTCCTTTGCACAGTTCCTGGTTTGTATACCAGTTTGTTGGGATGCCCTCTAAGGTGTGTACGAAATGATGGGGCCATTCCTCTGGGCTGTCATTTTCCACAACGTTCGGCACTTCTCCAAGTGTTCCACTGGTGCCCCTTGTCCATCATATTTCTATTGCTGGTTTCCTCTTTGTTCTGTGCCAAACCTTACAGTTACATTGGTACCGGTCCTTGATTGTTTCCTTCTGTGCGCCCCACCATCTTGCGGGTGTGGCCTTGAGTTCTATATCTAGAGCTAAGAGTCTTTGATTTTCTAACACTTCATCTTTGTAACATGTCAACAATGCTTCTATATCGTTTACCCCATGGAAACTGGGTGGTTCCCTTATCTCCATACCTACCCATCTTATTGTGCGGTCTATTCTTGCGCATCTTCTTGTGTAAACTTCATGTAGCCTCTGTTCCTAGTTTTCTAAACCCATATCTGAGTCTGGCTCACATGAAGTAACGCTCCGCCAAATGAGTATCCCATCCGCAGTTGGGTTTATGTAATCCTCATATCACGCAATTGTTTGGTACAACTTACTAATTTCCTCCAAGTCCAAGCAAGTAGGCTCTACGAACCTTTCTGATGGGTCTAATGGCGCAATGACCCTGTATTCTCCTGACTCGAAGGTCATTTTTCGTGTATTTAAGTTGATTATGGTCTGGTTATCAAACACCCAATCCAAGTCGAGCAATGTTGGGTAAAATGTTGTGTTTTCCACTATCTCTATTACTTCGAAGTCAACTTTAGTGCACACTCCATCCAGGTCTACTATTACTCCTTTCAGCCTCCCTATTGGCAGAACTCTCTGTTGGTTTGCTAGTTTCGACTGAACGAGTGAATATCCTAATGTGGGCTCTCCCATACATTTCCATGTCTTCTTGGGTAATACATTGACTTCGGATCCTAGATCCAGTATGATGTCTCCCATGTTGAAATATCCAATGTTGGCATTTAGCCTGAACTCCCTACTTGTTCTTCTCCTTGTATGTAGGTGATTTACTATTTTTTGTTCTAGCTTTCCTTTTGTCTCTATGCTACATCTTTCTAACATATTTTGTAATACTTTGAAAGAGGACGGATCATTGAGTAATTTTATACATGATTTCATTGTTGGTTGTGGAGCCTGATTATCTTCCTGATTCAGAGGTCCTTGCTTTCAGCCGTGTTTATACCCCATGAAGTATTTACACCCTAGAAGTATGTACACTCTTCCACGTGGGGGAGTGCAGAGGAGGGGTACCCCCTATGCGGGGTCTGGGGGGTCCATCCCCCCGGCTGGGGGGTCTGGGGGAAAGTGGGCCCCCAGCGGGGGTTCGGGGGTGAAGCCCCCGAAGAAAAAATTGCCTTGTAAAAGTATATTGTAATTTCATTATAAATCTAGACCGTTCATTATAAGGTCGTAGATCTAATGGTAGAGATTGTGTTAGGGTTTTTTGCCCTAGAAGGAAACCATATTTTATGAGGGAAATGTATTATGGCTATGGATGATGGTGAATATTGTATTCTGAGAGAGGAGACTGTGAGAGAAAGAAGAGGAAGTTACAACAGGTTTTGTTGTAGGTTGTATCCCTTCATTTGCTGGATAATAATAAAGGAA
>ML788362.1:397375-421089 GCA_009831015.1 Picea engelmannii
ATAATAATAAAGGAAGGACCTGGCAATTTCTCTGGTGGACGTAGCCCACACTGGGTGAACCACGTAAATCTGTGTCTCTCTTGTATTGTGTGTCTTCTATGTTTTGTTTCTGCATTTGTTTTATTTTATTGCTCCACAGTCCTCTTTTTCTAACAAAAAAGCCTTTGATTGTAACTACTTCTCCCATAGGCTGCATTTCTTTGGTATGATCCAATGATGGAGGCATCTTGTACTTTGGTACTTACTTACTATGTTGCATGGTTGAGGTAGATTCAATGTCAGGCTTCATAAATTCTTGTATGGATTTCTTAAATATCTCCTTCTTGTTCTGTGTGTCGAACTGCTTCCTTGGTTCAACATTCTTCTTCACCCATTGGTGTTGTACTGACTCTTGTCGTACTACGCCATTTCTTGTTTTAGCTCCTCCGCGTGTAACTATGTTGATGTTTCTTCCTTCGTCCCTCACTTTTGCTGAAATCCATTAAACATTTTGATTGTTTTGATTCCTCTTTTATTGGATCTTCCCTAATAATGTAGGACATTCTTCCGTGTCATGATCTGATGCGCAACAATACATACAAGTCACTGGTGGAAGTGGACATTCTCTTGCATAGTGTCCAGGTTGTTGACAGTTGTGGCATACCACTGGTCCTCTACCTCTTCCAAAGCCTCCTCTTGCTCGTCCTCCACCTCTATAGCCAACTCGATCCCCTCGCGACGCGTTATACTGAGGCACCTGGTTATATTACACGATATTGTAATGGGGTTGCGTTGTGTTGTACTGTGGCTGCGTTGTGGTATATGGTTGTTGCGTAGTATTATACTGCTACTGCGTAGTGTTGTATGGGGTTGTTACCTGGTTAAACTGAGGTGCGGCTTGCTCGGTCATCATTTCTTCCTGCACCCTATAGGCATCTGATGTCCTCTCTCTCATCAACTCCATGGTTCTACGGTCTTTGTTGTCATGGCCTATTGACTTGCAAAAGTTGCAATGTGAAATCTTTGGGACTATCTGGTACTTTTGCATCATTGGGTAGTGATATGGATCGTGGCCCTATTTCTTACAGATTTCACACCATAGTCCTCTTGTTGGTAATGGATTTGGCATGCCTTCTTCCATGTACTACGCGAATGTTGGACATTCATTCTTATGGTGTCCTCTTGTCCTGCATGTGGTACACCAAATGACTTCTCTTTTGTCCTTACTTTTGTTCTAGTTTAGCTGGAACATTAAGTTCTTCAGATCCTCCTTCATCTCCTCGATGGGTGGATCTGTCTTCTGATATTGGTTTTCTTCTAGTTGCAGGGATGCCTACAGAGCCTCTCCTTGCATCTGAAACTTTTGTTGTCACAGTGGGTATTTTAGGTGTGGTAATAGTGAGTTGACGAACAGGTGCCTGTGTTGCATATATGTCATGAGATATTTCAATTTTCCTTTCAGTTGCTTGAATCTCTGGTCAATCTCCCATACAGATTCTCCTGGTTTATGTCTAATTTCTATCATTTCCTTCATGTATTGGTCTTCTGAACTTGGCTTCTGAAACTCATTTATCAGCAACTTCTTGATATCCGTGATCGTTCTAGTTGTCCCTGGTGGATTGTGTTAGCTCCCAAAATGAACCCGTCCCTATGGTCACATTTTGTGGTGGATAGCATGGCTATTGGTAGTTTTCTCAAATTGGTTTTGAGTTTTTCTAGCTGCAAGACTTAGGTTTTGATTTTTGTCTTAGAAATAAGATGACCCATAAAGGTCTTCTCTTTAAATTTTTTATAAAATGTTTTCAACAACTAACATGTGCTTAAAAGATGATGGTTAGCTGGTGAAAGTGGCAACTTTCACCACCTAAAGAGCGTTTCCCACAGGTCGTTAGCTGGAGAAAGTGGGATTTTCAAATAGCTAAGGAGCGTTTCCCACGGGCCGTTGGTCGGAGAAAGAGGGAATCACGTGCGTTTATCCACGTTTCAAAAATCAAATGATGATGCAATCAACCCACGTCATGCAATCAAGAAGGATGCGCTGGTGAAAGTGGATAATCATGAAAACTCGAGTTGCACATCCAAATCGGATTATAAATTGGATCTGGTTCAGTAAATCATGCTCCACAATCATGGCATCGGGAATGGAAAATTCGAATCCATTAGCGCAGGTACAAAATATGTACTACCCAACTGACAACATCAAATCGGTTCATCGCTTCTCCAACACGCATAACTCTCAAATGCATGCTAAGTTTCTATTGATGAAAGACAGAGCCGAGTGCTTTCACCAACGCGAGACCTCGGCCCGAACAACAGTTTGCAGGGGTTGGTGTGAAGAATCATTTGGGGTTTCAAGTTGAAAATGGCGAGGAGACGCAGTGGTTCTTTACTCAGAAAAGAGTTGGACAACCTATCTTTCCTACAGACGCATCCAAAAGTACAGAAACACTTCTCAAATGCAGGTTGCATTGAATTTGTTGAGAGGCTGTAGAACGGTTGTCACCAGTCAACAACAGAGGATTTTGCTAAAACATTTGATGGGAATAAGACTCGTGTTGGGTCCTTGGAGATCATTGTATATGAAGCTGCCATTGCTACAGTAACCAGCCTACCAAGATCGGGCTAGAGTTGGTTCAAAACTACTGCCACCAAAAACTTAAATTTCAGAGCTTATTTGAAGGAAGAGTTCAGGCATAATGCATGGAAAAAGAGCATGCCAGTTTCCCATTTAGAAGATGAGTGGTAGGATCTGTTTAAGGGCATCCAACTCTACATAACCACGAAGGGCAGGTATGACAAACTCATGATGTATCATTTCAAGCTCCTAGACCATTTCACAGGTAAACATCTCCTCAATTTACCTTTTTTCTTACACAAGAGCTTAACTAAGGTCTGTAAAAAGATCAGGGCTCAACCCCTAAGCATGAAGAACACCCTGTGCCACTTTGGCCTTATTAAATTGATCATTTTGGAGGAATTAAGACAGAAGGGAAGGAGTTGGCAACATTTTCTATTTTGGGAGGGCTTTGAAACACAAACTCAGCCCGTAAATGAACAGGGGAGAGGTGGAAAGAAGAAATTAACTCCTCAAAGTAGTTCGAGGAAGAGAAGAAGCCTTCCAGGACCTCCAGAAGACAGAATTTCTAGTGTAAGATCTCACAGGTTGAGCAAAAAGTTGGATTTTGCAACTACTACAGAGCAGCCTACAAAAATGAAAACAAACGTATTAAACCTACCATATACAGACTCAGAACCAGAGGAAGAAGATGAGAGCCCTGACATCAAAAGCCCTGACCACTTCATTGATTCTGCACAGAAATGTGAGACATTTACTCACACCGAGGAAGGGGAAACTTCAAAGAGAACCAAGTCAAAGAAAACACAGAAGATTAAGCATCTCAAGGAAGTGATAGCTCAGCAGGATGTCTTAGAGAGGGTAATAAAGGAAAGATATAAGAAGCTATTCGATAACTTTGCAGAAACCAACGCTACATTTGAAAAACTAGCTTGGGAAAGTCTCAAGGAAAAGAAGAGAAAACAGAAGATCACCAAAGATTACAACAGTCTATGGTGGCTTGCAAAGCACCTTAAAAGGAGGATCAGAAAATTGAAGCAAAAGCAAAAGCAAAAGTCCCACCCATATTTGAAAGTGCTTGCTTAGGTTGTTGTTAACATGCAAGGGGATAAATCAGAGACACATTGAGTTTTTGTTGAAATCGCATTTTTGGAGGTGAAAGTTCATTTTGGGCTCAGATAGAGCTTTCACCAGTGCACAACGAAATTTTACGACTCGTTAGCTGGTGAAAGGCAGTGCTTTCACCAGCCAACCGAGGAATTATAAAGCGAGTTAGCTGGTGAAAGCATGAAAAGCATTTTTGGAATCTAGGGACAGAGCAGGTCATTATTCACGGGTTATAAAGGAGTTCCAGAGTATTAAGGGGATATCAACTCGCTTGCAAAGGACTCTGCATCAGAGATTCGAGAGAATTTTGAGAATCTCATGCTAACAACTCTCCTAAAGTTTCTGCTACGAACAACTGAAGAGATCTAGTTGCTAAGATAGGTGCCTCTGCATATTTCATGACACCACAGATTCCAGAAGACTGAAGAATACAGATGTCGAAGTTTGAGATTGAAGACAATTCGAATGCTATTTTAGTCATTAAGTCTTTATTATCAAGTTGTTTAGTTAGACTTGAATTGCTATTTTTAAATACAGATCCATGTTTTTAGGATCTGTAAAACTAATTGTAAGAGGCTATAAATGCCTATGTTTGCTAAGAGACAAGGATTCAAACTGGGAGATATTTTTTGGTGCCACTGTATAGACTATTATTTGCAGAAATAAAGTTCAGTTTCCTTTCGTTTTCAATATCAGAATTGTCCATCTTTCCCTTTCTGTACTTTGTTTCAGTTTATTTTATTTCATGAAGACTGCTATCTCTTTATTGAGCTCATAGACTTGAAATGAAAGGATTTCTCTCTATCTTGCATTAAGCCCTACATTCAGTTGTATTTGGCAATCAAGAATAGTGTTCTTCATCCTCTCCTTTCAATTTACTTGATCTGATTATTGTTTATTGAAAGCATTATTTCTTTAGATGTATGAGTTGTCTATTACATTGATCATTGAAGACCCCATTGTTCCAAGCATATATACACATTATTTCTAAGTTACCAAGCATCCTTAGCCTACAACCATAAGGAGTTTCTTGGAGTGATAACAAATTGGTGTCGTTGCCGGGGAGACGAAATTCAAGCTCTGCTTTCCTGGGATACGACACAGAGTTGATCTTTGATGATAGACAAAGATTATACATTTTCAGTTGGTTGTAATCATCTATCTGGCGACTCCACAATTTCATCCTGGCTCCTACGAGAATCAGTACTAGGGCGAATCCTCAAGAATCACCGATCACACCAGTGTCCAATCCAGAACTAATTCTCAGGAAAGGATAGACAATTCAAGGTCAAACTTCAAGATCAGATACAGAAGGTAATCCTCTTTTCAGTTCTGGAAAATCTACTACAGAAAAATTTGAGTTCTTTTCAGAGAACATTGATGAAAAAACAGCTGTAAATACTGTAGAAGAACAAGTTCTTTTTTATCAACAGAAAAATCCTAGTGATGATAAATTGATAGATTTTAATTTGATTGAAAAAACATCTAAGACTTTAGAAAGAAGCCACAATTCTTCTTCCCTTGAGTCTTTCCACTCTCAGCAACAAGAAGATCATTTGAACATTTATACTAGCCTCCTTGCTGTTGAACATCTCCTCCAAGAGCTATCTGCTAAAGGTGAAGGAAATTTGGCTAGATAGCTTGCTAATTTTTACAGAGCCTCTTATTAGACCTCTTTCCCATTAGAAGATTCACCTCTTTCACATTCCTACAGTGTTGAATATTTGAAAAAGAAACTATCATTTTCCCCACCCTTGATAGTCATGGCTGCACCACCTCCTTTGACTAAGATGCAACAAATCCTAGCTGCTAGGTATGCACCACTCATATTTCCAAACCCAGTATCAGCCATGCCAACGGGAGACTATCAGAAGTATATGCCCAAATTCACAGGCGAAGGCGATGTGTCTGCTGAAGAACATATTGAGGCTTTTTACAGTTATGCTGAAAACCTTAATATTGAAGAAGAAGATGTTTGGACACGAGTCTTTGTCCAAAGCCTAGATGGCCATGCTAGGAAATGGTTCAAAGAACTCCCTGCTAGTTCCATTGCTGGAATCGAGCAATTGGATGAAACATTTCTGAAACATTGGGGTGGCAGAAGATATTTTGTCTACTACATCACAGAATTCAGAAACTTGAGGAAACAAAGTAGTGAGTCAGTCTCTGATTTCACTAAGAGGTTTAACCGGATGTATGGCAAAATACCAGCTGAGATAAAACCGTCAGATGCTTCTACCAAGATCACATATTCTGATGCTTTTGACTTAGATTTCTGTTTACTGTTGAGAGAAAGGAGGTCACCAATATTATCTCTCATGCAAGATGCTACCCTTGAGGTGGAATCAAATATTCTGGCCTCCCAGAAGCGGAAAGGAGATTCTGATAGGAGAAGACCAAAGAATGAGGCTTCATCTTCATCAAGTGCTGATCCGAAACTTGATAAAATGGCCAAGATGCTAGAGTCTCTAACCTCTGAGATATCTAAGCTCAAGATCGAAAATAAACAGCCTGTGAAAGGAAGAGGCACTTATGATTCTGCAGGCAGAAATCCGAATCAAAATCCCAACAACTTCAGAAAAAATAATCAGCCAACTCAGATCTTGCAAAGAGAAAAGAATCCTAATGAAGATCAGAGGATAAAGGTCCCTCTTCAAAATGTTGTGATGGACGAAGATGATGGTGAAGACCAAAAAGGTGGAGAAGGTAACATTCATTATGTTGGAGAAGAGACAGGGAAATCTTATCTAACACAACAAGACTACGAGGAATCATTGATGACTGAATAGACAGAAGATAATCTTATTGATGATGGCATTTTCACAACAGAAGATAAGAATAGATATAACCTCTGATCTAAATCTGATACTGCTCAACAAGATGCACCAGCCTCTCCTGAAAAAACACAGCCCCTGTTAAGAAAAAAGATCAGATATCAGAAAATCAGCAAGCAAATCCTTCAAAGGTGAAAGCATCAGCTCCTCCCAAGAAGACTGCTGCCCCTATCAAGCATCAAACTCCAGAAAGTCAGCCTCCTGTTGAACAACAAATAAATCAGGAAGCCCCTTCAAATCAGGTAAAGGTTTCTGATAAGGTTCCATATTCTTTTAATTTTGAGGTTGAAATACAAAAAATTAAAATTCCTATTCCTCTAGTTGAGCTGATGAAAAATGAAATGTTCAAAAGGGATATCCTTAAAACTCTAGATCCCCAATCTGTATCCCTTTCTGCTGATATCCTCAACATATATGATGAAAAACCAATCATTACTCTAGGCCAAATGATAGAAGACAGAGATGAAAGCTATCCGCCCTTTTACATCTCTCTCAATATTCATGAGAAAACACTGCATAACTGTTTGTTGGACTCTGGGGATTCGCATAATTTGATGCCAAAGGCGGTCATGGATGAGCTTGGGTTGGAGATCACCAAGTCTTATCACGATATTTCATCTTTTGACTCTCGGAAAGTCAAATGTCTTGGAATGATTAAGGATTTGGCTGTAACCTTAACCCAAGCATCAATGAAGACTATGGTGATGGATATAGTGGTGGCCGGCATACCTCCAAAATTTGGATGTCTACTATCAAGATCGTGGGTGAAGAGACTAGGTGGCACTCTTCAAATGGATCTCTCCTACGCTACTATCCTAGTTTTTGGAGGAGTGAACAGAAGGCTATACAGGGAATCTCAGTTGGCATATGTAATCAGTGACGAGAAAAATCCATCCAATCATCCTATCTATTCGGTCGACACAGGTATGGGATCTTGTATTTTGCAAATTGATGATTCATTACCTGATACATTGCTGCTCATAAATCCCACAGATCAGACCACAGTTCAGCCCACAGAAACAACATAAGACGATCTTTGGACCATGTTCTTTGATGGTGCTTGCACTAAGGAGTCAGCAGGAGAAGGAGTGGTATTGATTTCCCCTTCTAAGAAAACTTCTCATTTGTCCTTTAAACTCGATTTTAAAGTGACTAATAATATTGCTGAGTATGAGGCACTACTTCTGGGGATGAATGCAGCCAAAGAGAGGAAGATTAAAAAATTGCAGGTGTTTGGAGATGTAGATTTGATTATTCAGCAGGTGAATAAGTCCTTTCAAGCAAAGCATGTTAGACTGAAGGCATACGGAGATGAAGTGTTGAAGGCAATTCACGATTTTGCAGATTTTAAAATTTCATATGTACCTAGAGCAATGAATGAATTGGTTGATTCATTAGCCGTGTCTTCTTGTGCATTTATACCCCTTCTGCCTCATAAATTAACTTACGAAATTCAAGTTAAATATAGGCCCTCTCTCCCTAACAATGTAAAATTTTGGAAGGTTTTTGAAGACGATGCTGAACTCACTAGATTCCTTGCAGTGATAGATGAGTTTACAAATCTGCAGATCGATCAGGAGAATGAACATGACCATGAAATTGAGGAGCCAAAGTTCAGAAGCAAAATTGCAGCATATGAAATAGTCCAGCTGTCCACCAACAGAATTCCTAAAGGTTTGGTCCTGTTGGAAAGGCTGTTCGATAACAATGATGTGGCTATCAAATTGGAAAGTGGGGAAAAAGATTCAGAAGTTTTGGAGTACAATGTGGCTAGTGAGTAAGATCCTAAACATGTCAACTTAGCCTCACATTTGACTGAGAAACAAAGGACTGATTATGGTGAATTGCTCAAGGAGTTTGCTGACATTTTCACTTGGCAATATGATGACTTGAAGACTTTTGACACAGAGGTAATTCAGCATAAGATTCAATTGAATAAAGACACCAAACCATTTAGGCAGAATCTTAGATCCTTCAATCCTTTGTTGCTGCCTACAATGGAAAGGGAAATTAAAAAACTATTGGATGCCTGCTTCATCATTCCCCTCAGATATTCAGAATGGATTGCGAATCTCGTACCAGTCAGGAAGAAGAATGGGGAGATCAGACTCTATGTCGACTTCAGAAATTTGAATAAGTGCTCTAGGAAGGACAACTACCCTCTGCCTAAAATAGAGCATATTTTGCAGAAGGTGTCAGGATCAAAGGTGATGTCTTTTATTGATGGGTTTTCCGGATACAACTAGATTTCTGTCCATCTGGATGACAAAGAAAAGACTGCTTTTACCACTCCCTGGGGTACGTTTATGTACGAGAAGATGCCCTTTGGATTGATGAATGCATTAGCGACATTCCAAAGGGCAATGGACATTGCTTTCATTGGAGAGAAAGATAAATTTGTCCTGATTTATCTCGATGATATCACCATTTTCTCAAGCAGCCATGAACTTCATTTGCAACACTTAAAAAGGACATTTCTGAAATGTTGAAGGTATGGCATTTCTCTTAATCCAAAAAAATCAAATTTTTCACTTAAGGAAGGGAAATTACTTCAGCATATTGTTTCAGCTGATGGGGTAAAAATTGACCCAAAGAGGGTAGAATAAATTAAAAATCTGTCTCTTCCTAGATCAAAGAAGGATATCCAGTCTTTCCTTGGGACTATAAACTTTGTCAGAAGGTTTATAGTAAATTTCCCTGAACTCACAAAGCATATCACTGCTATGTTAAGAAAGGAATATGAGGTAAAATGGACTGAAGTAGCCAGACATTCATTCAATGCCAACAAGGAATCCATCACAACAACCCCTGTTTTGATCAACCCCAATTTCTCCAAGGTATTTTACATTTTTTCATTTGCTTCAAGTGATACAATCGCAGCAGTACTCTTGCAGAAAAATGCTGATGATCAGGAGCAGCCGGTTGCCTTCTTCAGTAAGGTCTTGAGGGACGCAGAGCTAAAGTATGAATTGTTGGAGAAACAAGCATATGCACTTGTCAAGTCATTGAAATCTTTGAGAGTTTACATTCTTCAGGCAAAGGTAATAGCTTTTGTTCCCTCTAGTTCAGTTAAAGATGTGCTTGTCCAACCTGACATTGATGGAAAAGGAGTAAGTGGATAGCAAGGTTGATTGAATTCGATGTTGAAATCAAACCAACAAAACTTGTGAAGGGTCAGGGCCTTGCCAAACTTCTGGCAAAGGAAAATTGCAGGCTGCTTGAAATAAATTTGATTAGTATTAATGCATAAAATGTTCAGTCTTCAGAGAATAAAGAAGGTGAGGAAATGTAGTTCTCAGCTCACGTAGCTGATTGCAAATGGTACAACCATATTATTCATTTTCTGCAAACTTTATCAGTTCCATCAGATTTGACAAAAACTCAAAGAAGGGCTTTGAAGCTCAAATCCATAAATTTCTGCATCAATGACAACTTGTTGTTCTGGAAAAATCCCATAGGTTTATTGTTGAGGTGCGTAAACCAAGAAGAAGCAGCTAAGGTCATGATTGAATTTCATAATAGTGAATGCGGGGGACATCACTATTGGAAAACCACTGCACACAAAATCTTAAGATCTGGTTACTACTGGCCATCCTTATTTTCAGATGTGTATGAGTTTGTGAAAACATGTGACAAATGTCAAAGGTTTGAAGGCAAACAACAACTAAAGTCCCTTCCCCTCAAACCTATAGTGGTCACAAGGCCTTTCCAGCAGTGGGGCCTGGATTTCATAGGTGAAATTCATCCGCCTTCTAGTGGTCAGCACTGGTGGATCCTTGTTGCCACCGATTACTTTACAAAGTGGATTGAGGCTATTCCCACCCGGAACACCAATCATACTGTCATCATAAATTTTCTGCAAGAAAACATATTTGCCCGATTTGGCTGCCCTAAGAGAATAGTCATTGATAACGCTACTACATTCAAAGATAAACACTTGGTGAAATTGTGTGAAGAGCTGGGAATTCAGCTGGTACATTCCACATCTTACTATCCGTAAGGGAATGGCTTAACTGAGTCATCCAACAAGAGTTTAGTCAGAATTATAAAGAATCTGCTTGAACAAAATGCCAGAGGCTGGGATTCCAAACTGAAGTTTGCTTTGTGGGCTGACAGGGTTACATGTAAGAAATCAATTGGTACATTTCCTTTCAAGTTGGTATATGGTACTGAAGCCATATTTGACCCGGAGATTTCATAATCTGGTAGAACTACAACAAGATAGAGAGCAGCTCTTGGAAGAAATAGAATTGCATCAAGAGAGAATCAAGGAGTCCTTCGACAAGAAAGTCAAATCAAATGTCTTCAAAAAAGGGGATTTAGTCTTAAAATGGGATGTAGCAAGGCAAGAGAAGGGGAAACATGGCAAATTTGAGGCTCTCTGGACAGGTCCTTTTGTCATAACAGCGGTGCAACAGAACAACAACTTTGTTCTCCAAACTCTTTCAGGCGAGGAAGTAGCAGGTGGCCCTTTCAACGGGTGTTTCCTGAAGATCTATTTCTCATAAGGCTTCCTTTGAAGCCCTGTTCTACTTGTACATATTCTTTTTCATTTCTATTTTCTTTATTTCTGTCATTTCAATAACTCCATGCCCAATGGTACTAGCAAAACTATTTTTCAAATTTCTGTTTTAAATTGTAATAAGGCTACTGAGTCTAGCTAGGTTCTTGGTCACCTCACGGGGAGATGCCCATCCCAGCTGGAGCCAAATGTTAGCTCCCAAAATGAACCCGTCCCTATGGTCACATTTTGTGGTGGATAACATGGCTATTGGTAGTTTTCTCAAATTGGTTTTGAGTTTTTCTAGCTGCAAGACTTAGGTTTTGATTTTTGTCTTAGAAATAAGATGACCCATAAAGGTCTTCTCTTTAAATTTTTTATAAAAAAATTTCAACAGCTAACGCGTGCTTAAAATATGATGGTTAGCTGGTGAAAGTGGCAACTTTCACCAGCTAAAAAGCGTTTCCCACAGGTCGTTAACTGGTGAAAGTGGGATTTTCAAATAGCTAAGGAGCGTTTCCCACGGGCCGTTGGCTGGAGAAAGCGGGAATCACATGCGTTTATCCACATTTCAAAAATCAAATGATGATGCGATCAACCCACGTCATGCAATCAAGAAGGACGCGCTGGTGAAAGTGGATAATCATGAAAACTCGAGTTGCACGTCCAAATCGGATTATAAATCGGATCTGGTTCAGTAAATCATGCTCCACAATCATGGTGTCGAGAATGGCAAATTCGAATCCATTAGCACAGGTACATAAGCTGTACTACCCAGCTGACAACATGAAATTGATTCATCACTTCTCCAACACGCATAACTCTCAAATGCATGCTGAGTTTCTATTGTTGAAAGACAGAGCCGAGTGCTTTCACCAGCGCGAGACCTCGGCCCGAACAACAGTTTGCAGGGGTTGGTGTGAAGAATCGTTTGGGGTTTCAAGTTGCAAATGGTGAGGAGACGCAGTGGTTCTTTACTCAGAAAAGAGTTGGACAGCCTATCTTTCCTACAGATGCATCCAGAAGTATAGAAACACTTCTCAAACGCAGTCTGCATTGAATTTGTTGAGAGGTTGCAGAACGGTTGTCACCAGTCAACAAAAGAGGATTTTGCTAAAAAATTTGATGGGAATAAGGCTCGTGTTGGGTCCTTGGATATCATTGTAGATGAAGCTTCCACTGCTACAGTGACCAACCTACCAAGATCGAGCCAGAGTTGGTTCAAAACTACTGCCACCAAAAACTTAAATTTTAGAGCTTATTTGAAGGAAGAGTTCAGGCATAATGCATGGAAAAAGAGCATGCCAGTTTCCCATTTATAAGATGAGTGGTAGGATCTATTTAAGGGCATCCAACTCTACATAACCTCGGAGGGCAGGTATGACAAACTCATGATGTATCATTTCAAGCTCCTAGATCATTTCACAGGCAAACCTCTCCTCAATTTACCTTTTTTCTTACACAAGAGCTTAACTAAGGTCTGTAAAAAGATCAGGGCTCAACCCCTAAGCATGAAGAACACCCTGTGCCACTTTGGCCTTATTAAATTGATCATTCTGGAGGAATTAAGACAGAAGGGAAGGAGCTAGCAGCATTTTCTATTTTGGGAGGGCTTTGAAACACGGACTCAGCCCGTAAATGAACAGGGGAGAGGTGGAAAGAAGCAATTAACTCCTCAAAGTAGTTCAAGGAAGAGAAGAATACTTCCAGGATCTCCGGAAGACATAATTTCTAGTGTAAGATCTCACAGGTCGAGCAAAAAGTTGGATTTTGCAACTACTACAGAGAAGCCTATAGAAAGGAAAACAAACGTATTAAACCTGCCATATACAGACTCATAACTAGAGGAAGAAGATGAGAGCCCTGACATCAAAATCCTTGACCACTTCATTGAGTCTGCATAGAAATGTGAGACCTTTACTCACACCGAGGAAGGGGAAACTTCAAAGAGCACCAAGTCAAAGAAAACACAGAAGATTAAGCATCTCAAGGAAGTGATAGCTCAGTAGGAGGTCTTACAGAGGGTAATAAAGGAAAGATATAAGAAGCTGTCCGATAACTTTGCAGAAACCAACGCTGCATTTGAAAAACTGGCTCAGGAAATTTTCAAGGAAAAGAAGAGAAAACAGAAGATCACCAAAGATTACAACAGTCTATGGTGGCTTGCAAAGCGCCTTAAAAGGAGGATCATAAAATTGAAGCAAAAGAAAAAGCAAAAGTCCCACCCAGATTTGAAAGTGCTTGCTCAGGTTGTTGTTAACATGCAAGGGGATAAATCAGAGACAAATTGAGTTTTTGTTGAAATCGCATTTTTGGAGGTGAAAGTTCATTTTGGGCTCAGACAGAGCTTTCACCAGGGCACAACTAAATTTTATGACCCATTAGCTGGTGAAAGGCAGTGCTTTCACCAGCTAACCAACGAATTATAAAGCGAGTTAGCTGGTGAAAGCAGGAAAAGCATTTTTGGAAGCTAGAGACGGAGCAGGTCATTCTTCATGGGTTATAAAGGAGTTCCAGAGTATTAAGGGGATATCAACTCGCTTGCAAAGGACTCTGCATCAGAGATTCGAGAGAATTTTGAGAATCACATGCTAACAACTCTCCTAAATTTTCTGCTATGAACAACTGAAGAGATCTAGCTGCTAAGACAGGTGCCTCTGCATATTTCATGACACCATAGATTCCAGAAGATTGAAGAATACAGATGTCGAAGTTTGAGATTGAAGACAATTTGAATGCTATTTTAGTCATTAAGTCTTTATTATCAATTTGTTTAGTTAGATTTGAATTGCTATTTTTAAATACAGATCCATGTTTTTAGGATCTGTAAAACTGATTGTAAGAGGCTATAAATGCCTATGTTTGCTAAGAGACAAGGGTTCAAACTGGGACATATTTTTTGGTGCCACTGTATAGACTCTTATTTGCAGAAATAAAGTTCAGTTTCCTTTCATTTTCAATATCAGAATTGTCCATCTTTCCCTTTCTGTACTTTGTTTCAGTTTATTTTAGTTCACGAAGACTGTTATCTCTTTATTGAGCTCATAGACTTGAAATTAAAGGATTTCTCTCTATCTTGCATTAAGCCCTACATTCAGTTGTATTTGGCAATCAAGAATAGTGTTCTTCATCCTCTCCTTTCAATTTACTTGATCTGATTATTGTTCCCTGAAAGCACTATTTCTTTAGATGTATGAGTTGTCTATTACATTGATCATTGAAGACCCCATTGTTCCAAGCATATATACACATTATTTCTAAGTTACCAAGCATCCTTAGCCGACAACCATAAGGAGTTTCTTTGAGTGATAACAAATTGTTTGTGGCTAAACTCATATACCAATCCAGTGCGCGATCCCTTAGTGTGATAGATAACTGTGCAAGTTTAGTGTCCTCGTCTGTGATATGTTTTGCTTCCCATATCTTTTCACAGATAAACAGGTGCTTCTCCAGGTCCTCCGACACTTCTCCTTTGAATTCTGGTAACCTGATGGTGGGATCATGTCTTGCCATCCTGAATGTTGAACTACTACCTCTGCGCAGTGTAGATATTTGACTAATGATTTATGAACTGGCTCCCCCAGTTGTTGTTCCTTTTGTAGATGTACTTCTTGCTATATTCCTTCTCCCTAAATTTGGTTGTCGAAATGGTGGTGTTCTTTTTGGTGTGTTGGTCGCACATGGGTTTATGGGTTCCACACTGACATTAATATGGATAGGTTTGATGCCTTCTATTCCCTCTCTTAGACCTCTCGTCTTTCTCTCATATTTTGTGCCATGATTTCCTCAATTTACTCCATAGCCTAGAGATCCTCTACCTCCTCTTCATCACTTGCCAAGCCTTCCCTCACGGTTACGACTCTCTTCTTGGTGTTCACCTTGTATTGGTAGGTGACTCCACTGTGCATATTTTTAGTTGTTTCCATGATCCACTTGATCTGGTCATCGTCCATCGTGATTGGGTCCAAGGCTTCCTCCTTTCCTTTATCCATTTCTTCTTCCATTTCTCATTTTTCTGTCAGTGTTTCCCCCCTTCCCCCATGCACGTAGGGAAGTTTAGTTGTTTGACTCCATTGTCATTACACCTTTTTTATAGAGCAATATCTTAATCGGAGTATACAACGATCTAATATACCTTCCTCGAGGCCCACGCAGAAGCTCTTTCTCTGTTGCACTGTACGACTTCATGATATCTACTGCAAATTCTGTTATAAAGCCTGCTAAAATACTGTCGAGCCAAAAATATACTATGTGGGTTAATTTGTTATTCACCTGCTGTAACTGCGTGATCTGAGATGAGATCCACTCTAACTATCGGATCCTATTTGTTGTGTGGTTTTCATTCAACCTCAATATCCACTCCTGCAATAAGTGTGGAAAATCACAGAAAAATACTTCATGCAGATCAATAAACACATATTTCTCAAGATATTTGCGCGTTGTTACTCTAGGGTTTTGTTATCTTGCTGCGCAAACTCTAGATCCTTTGTTTTCAACCTTCTCTCTATTTCCTCTTTCGTGGGTGTTGTTGGGAAAAATACCCTACGAACTAGAAAACTAAGGTCAGATTTGCATGCAGATTTTGACCGTAAAGAAATGACTTTTTAACCTACCACCCAAAACTTAAACCCCTCTTTCACGATACATGCATGGAAAGGAACTACTAACCTTTTTACTGATGTTTGGTGTAGATCCTCCATTGTGCTTTTCCCGCTTACTTGCGCTGCTCCTTCCAAAGTTAATCTGCAATCAAGACAAAACACTACGCATGCATGCTACTTTTCTACTTGAGGGTTAGAAATTAAGCATAAATTACACAAATCATAGATAACTCATGCATTGGGACGAGAAAAGTATTCTTTTATTATTTTCAAAATGAATCAACTTACAATCAAAGTCGAGACCAGCCACCGCTACTTGATCCTGATCTTGGGCTCCTCCTCTTCTTTTGTCCTCCAACTGCTTTGCATTAATTCTCCTTAGGCTCGAGGAAAGGCTAAAGGGTTGGGACAAATGGATTTGGAAAATGGGCAGAGTTTCTTCGCTATAATTTTCCTCCTCCAAATAGTACCCCTACCCCTTCTTTTATAGGATAGAAGGAGCTAGGGTTTTGGATGAACTCTCGGCCATGCATGGTCGGGAGTTTCAGTTAACTGACCCATAGCTTTTTGTCCCATCAGAAACTTTCCTATTTTTGTGTTTTGTTAGGTAAACGCGGGCTGTAGTAGGCCTGACAACATTTACACGCGTGAAGTAGTGGGTTAGCTCACGTGTACCTTTACCCAAGAGGATTTTTAAAGAGGTTGTTCAGTAGATGTTTTGGAAATGAAGGAATATGAGTTGGCCTGATGCCAGGTAAGCATGTGTGGTGCAATTTAGGGTTATAAAAGATGCCCCCTAATGTGTGAGGTCAGAAGAGCATCTGATGGCCGAAATAAATTACCAATCTTTTACCAATCTGTACTGATATGATGAATGAGTGAGCCCAAGAAGCAGGAATCGGGAGGTGCCGTCTGGAAAATAACAAATGTCTCACCGAGGCGGGCATACCCATGCTCGGGATAAAATAGAACCATGGCTACCAATCAAATACACTGTAGATCCATGTCAAATAACTATGAAGAGTAGCTGCGAATAATACACAGCGAAGGTACATATCGAAATCCGAAATATATACATATAGAGTATCCATCTCCCAGAAGCTGATTCGACCTGATGGCTGTACTTCAAAGCTCGAGCAACAACTTCAAAATCTTCTAAAACTCGGGCAGGAGTGTAATATGAGTGTACGACTGCACTACCCAGAGGTCTTCGACGGCTCATCGGTTATGGACTTGATAATCTTGATGATCAGACTGAAGGCTTCAGTGATTTCAAACAAAGACTTGATTGGATGTTCAGGATGGTCAGGTATGCAGACAAGAGACATATTGCAGAGGGGCCAACTCAGGCTCAGTGACAAACTTCCCTTGGATAATAGCACGACAAGTGATAAGACTCAGGCAACATATCTGTTAATCATTAGTCTATGAAGTAGGAGGCAACGCAAACTCTCCATATGTTTGGAAGAGTAACCAAACGGTGGAGGACACAACTCTATATAGCGAGAAAAAGATTCCTAAGGTCGTACTACATCCCATAGTCTGATGATCAAACGGACAGATGTGTTTCATCCAAGGGTGACTCATTATGCTGCCAATAAAGAAAATACTTTTCCCATCCTCTTTTTGGGGTATATTTGATTTTTTTGTTCTTTTTGATGATTTTGAAAAAGAATAAAGGAATATTACATTACAATGGAGGAACGAGTACTGCAAACATACAAGTTCGAGGCACAAAGACAAGACTGATGTTCTGGTAAAATGATACTCGGGAAAAATCCTCTAGTGGCCAAAGGTGTTAAGACGCAGAAGCAAACTGTTACAAGGCCGATGGGTAAGGTATGCAAATGCGGTTGATAGAACACACAATGGTAACGTCCTTCGATGTAAGTTTAACGAGCCCAGAGAAGGGAAGCTAGATGATTTTTCATATTTAGAGAGTCTGCAAAAGCATAAAATGAAACTCCATTGGGGTACCTTTTTCAACAATAGTCTAGTCGGTTCGAAAAAGGGATAAACTAGCACCGATTAGACGTCATTTCAAAACCATTTTAACGAGTGTGACAAGGACAAGATCACTCGACTATTTTTTCACTTTTAAGGAGTCTGAAAAAAGCTTAAATATGGACTCCGTTAGGAATGTTCTTCTGGACCATTTTAACGAGTGTGAAAGAATAAGGTCACTCAACGATCTTTTCAATTTTAGGGAGTCTGAAAAGAGCTTAACTATGGACTCCGGGGGGGTTTCTTTTTCATAAATTTAGTCCCTCGGGCCCGAAAAAGGAATAAAATTATACTTGAGGATACTCTTCTAAAGAATGGGAATTCAATAGAGTATTCCTTTGTTCGTACAGTTGACCGTCCGGACCGAAAAAATGGTAAACTACCGCCGGATAGACGTGACTTCAAATTTCAGTTTAACGAGCGTGAAAGGTCACAAGATCGCTCGACAATCTTTTCATTTTTAGAGGGTCTGAAAACGGATTAAAAGGAGACCCGTTATGTTTTGGGAGTCTGGAGGGTAAGACAAAGAGTGAAAAATACCCATGCGAATGAGGCTCAAACTCGTATTCAGGAAATACTATACGGACTCCCGAGCCTACAGTGTTGTTAGAAACGACATGGACACCATAACACAACCAGGACCTACCTAAGGCATCCATGTTTTGGTAAGATCTACCACCAAGTTGCGACACTTCTATAACAGATATGATGATTCCATGTCACCACCTGATGGGATCGATCCTATAGCATAAGAAAGGAAACGAGATGCAAAAGTTGGGGTAATATCCTAACCGATATGCTCAAGTTGATTTTTGAAAAAAAAAAAAATTATGGACCGTCAATATATTTTTTTCTTTATTTTTCGAAACTCAAAAAAAAATGTCCCAATAGTTGCTCAAATCCCTCCCATATAACTCCTGGATCACTCAAAATGGTTTTTGGTATGAAGAAACTGATAAGGGGGCCAAAAAAGTGACAAAAAGAGGCCAAAAAGTCTATAAATAGAAGCTGGCAGCTCATTATCACCATTGCTGATTTGGAAATTGACTCTGGAGCCAAAAGACCCCCTTTGCCAAAGATCGTGATTCCGGGAGCTACAGTGGACGAAACAGACTTTTGCTTGGACCAAGTAAGTACAAACTCCCTTGTATATCTATTCAATACTTCTTTTATCGCATTTAGTTGATTTTTTGGGGTGGGCATCAACCTCAAAAAGGTCAGCCCTAGGCAAACGCGGGCTGTCCAGGGACAGCCTGCGGGTACCCGCGTGCAGAAAAAAGCCTACATGCGGGTACCCGTGACTGTCACCTCTACAGGCCGCGTTTACCCCCCCCCGTGTGATGAAAAATCCAATGAAAACATGTATTGACCCTCCTTTACCTTGTTGTGTTGGCAGGATGTATGTTCAGTGGAGGGAAAGGGAGCACAAGACCGCCAATAAGTTAGTGGTTGCAGATCCGAATGTTGTGGTTGTGCTGACGTAGTGTGGGTTGGTGACTGTAGTGTCCCCAAGGCCGAGCCCCATTACAGATCATGATATATGCAATGAATTGTAAATGTGCTCTATAGGCTGGTGAGCCAAGTTTTGTATAATCCGGAAGGCTGATGTGTTTGTTAGGTCAGGAAGCCTAAGTGTTTGAGGGCCAGGAGCCTGCTGTTGTACTTGTATGTATGCAGAATAATCAATAAAATATAAACACCACCAGATGCAGACCGACCACGATGAATGAGTGAAGGGGGACTGAGCGTCCACAGAGTGGGCAAGAAACTAGGGGCTGGAAGGTGGGAAAGGGGCTAAGTGTTGAGCCTAGGGGGCTTAAACCTGGGAAATAATATTTTAATATTATTTCAAAAAGAGACATGTGCATTTCTGTTTATCCTAATTTTTGGAAAGGGAAAGCGTGCAAAAGGGATGCAGGCTGATGGAACGCATACAGTTCCAAGGGTGACAAGTGTCAGCCCTGGTGCATGCAGATAAAACGACCAAGATGAGCCGTGAGGGGGATTCCTCCTCCATTCCACCTGATTGCCTGAGCGTGTACAGGCTCTGAGCAATACGATTAACTTGACCTCTGCAAAGAATACCTCATGCGTCCCTGAGAGATGGAAAGCCTGTGATTGTTATTAATAATCTGTACCTCTCTGTCCCGAAGCCATGACCGTGAGACCCATTTGCCATCGCCAAACCAGTTCGAGGAAGCCTGTATTTGGCTCTGAGGAAACTGGTGTATTCCTCTATTCTGGAATGGAAAATTAAATAGTCTGTGTTGATTTCGGGAATAGCCTGTGTGTGTGTGTTGAATTCTGAAAGGCCGAAACATCCTCTGTCTGAGCGCTGAGCCTATGTGTGGAGCCAATCCATGAGACCATCCGCCATTTTTAAACCTGCTGGATAGCTCGTGTCTATTTTCCCTGTGGGTTGTTGTGACCACGCAGTACTGGACTGCGTGAGGCTTGTTGGCCTGTGAGCGACTCCTCCAGGTGAGAGAGTGCACAGAGGGAGGAGAGAACTCCTGGAAGGAACCCTGTAGCTGCCGTAGAGCCTGGAGACTTCCAGTCCGGTCTGTTCCTGTAACCCAAGGTAAGGGAGACTGGTAGCTGAAGGACTATGGTGACAGAGAAGGTGCACTCTCCTGGGGTGGAACAGGCATGTGGGGAATGAAGGTCTGTGGGCAGTGAGCGAGGGAGATTCCTGGGAGAGATTTCTTCTTGGTGGTTGTGTATGACTGAATTCCCTGTAACCTCAGCCTGAGTCTGGATTCCTTGCCCTAGGGTGGAGCTCAGTCCCAGCTCGGGGGTGACCCACTGTTGAGTTGAGGAGCAGTGTGGTCTATGGCTGGGAGGTTCATGGGAGGCCTGCATTTGGTTGGTGGATTTCTTCACTGTCAGCAGATAAGTATCTGACTATGTTTTATCACATTTGCATGACTCTTCTGGATACGTTATCATGTTTTCCATTGTAAATGAATTACTGTTGAATGCTATGGCTTGTTTAATTGTAGCAGTAACTTATATATTTTACTCTGATATTTAAGTGTGTTTAATTGTTTAAATGCATATGCTTATAATGTCTGTACAAATTATGTAAAAATCCATGTATAGAATGGTAACTGAGAGGTTTGAAAACCTCGGTAGTGAAAAGGGTACACTACAAATTGGTATCAGAGCCAAGGTTTCGACACTGAGCCTATATGGGCTAATGGAGCGGTCTTTGGACTGAAAATGCGAGGAGAAATTGAGTCGGGAGGACCAATTTCGGACCCTGGTTTGCTCCGAAGCGTCCAGGAGACACTTGACGAGTTTTTATTAAGAACTCAGGAAGTTTAGTGGTGCAGTGAAACTGCAGCCGATGTGGTCTACGGCCATAGGGAGACAGGTCTCTACACCAATGGTGTTAGAACCTTAGGATCTGTTCGGGAGGGAAGGCGAGCCCTCGTGACCGTCGGATCTGGAAAAATGTGTGTAAGGATTAAAATTACTTTGGAAATGGCAGAGGGGTGTGGAAATCGCGATATGCGAAATCCCGAGTTAGTTAGAAACCATCTGAGCTGTCAGATCTCGACCAGAAAACCCGACAGCCGTTGGATCTGTCGGGAGGTGTCTGAAGGTTAAACCTCAGAAACTAGGGGAAAAAGATCCGACAAGATCTGGAGCCGTCCGTTGGAGAGAGACACGTGGCGAAGATCGAGCACCCGTCGGCACTTTGGTGCATCGAAAAATCGGCGTATCGGAGTTCCTAAGGACAAGAAACTCGGGACATCACAAGTCGTGAAAACCCGAAGAAATCGGGACCATCCATTAGATAGGGGACGCGTGGCAACCATCGACGCCATCGGGAAAAGTCCCGATAATGAAGCCATCCCTCGGTGTTTGGTCCATCGAGATATAGGGAATCCCAGGGACGTGGGGTTTATGCACTTTGGAATCGCGAAACGCGAAACCCCGATGAGTGGGGGACAACTGTCCACACATCAGAGGAGAGGACACTATCATAGTGGAGACCAGCTGTCAGCACGACAGAGAGTCGGAATTCGAGGAGTTGGGAATTTCGTAGGCGTATGCATTTTGGCATCGCAAACCCCAAAACCCCGAGGGGTAAGGTTGTGGTCATAGAGTGACGGTCACATTGGCCAGAAGCTATAGCCAGGAGGGCTAGCTGAAGATAAGGCGCATCGGGAATCAGAGAATCGCGAATCCTGAGGACACTTGTGTTTCGGCTTTGGAAAGTCTCAAACCCCGATAAGAGTAAAAGACTGTGGTCTTATGAGAGGAGGTCACATGGACCTTCGCATAGCCGAGGAGGCTAAGGCAAAGGCGCATCAGGAAATCGGGGATTGGGAGTTCGTGAGGACAGGAACTCATGTCGTCGGGGATCACGAAACCCCGACACCTGAAGCTTCAATCGGGAGATGTGCCAGGTGGACACATGAAGAGTACCACGTGCCAGTGAGTGGGAATACAATACGAGAAGAGAAGCGAGAAAGGTGGGATGCGATGACGTCGTTGAAAGCGATGTGGATCCTCATGAACTTGCCACGTGCCACCATGGTAGTGGGCGACAGCGGTGCTGTGGGCCTGGAGGGTAAAGTAAATCGGAATTTCAGAATTTGGCAATTGAAATGACAAGAGGTGGGGAGTCACTGCATAATGAACTCCCGGGTGCCGAAAAACTCGAAGTCCCGGGTACCAAAAACCCGAAAGTTCTGAAAACTGAAGTTTCAAAAAAGACCCGAAAAATACTGAGCTGAGCAGAGCTCAGAAAAATCATGAAATTGAAAACTTTTTCATAAATTGGATTGTTTATGAATGATGAAGAATTGTCAAGAAAACGAAGGCTTGACAAATTCTAGTTGTCTGCGTGTTATATTGCAGAAGACTGACGAGTGCCAGAACTGTTTGGAAATTGCTTCAAATGCAAAGAAATGGAAGAAATACATAATACTTCCAGTTCAAGAAACTTATTTAAAACGAAATGTATTTTATTTTGTTCGAACTGGCTTGTAAATATTGTGGATTGTTCATGAAAGTTTAATGGACTGACAAACTTCGAATTGAACTACACAGTGCATGTGTAGAGCTCAACAAAGGTCAGGATTCCAATTAATCAACGCTGAGTATGGAGTGGGGAAAAGTGCAGTTTACCCCTGAAATAGAAGATGAACAGGAATTGAAAGGAGAGATGAATAAAATTAAACCTCCAAGATTCGATGGAGAACATAAGAAGGAGGAAGACGCCGAGACATGGTTGTTGGGCATGAAGAAATACTTCCAACTGCAAAATTATTCTGCCCATGCAGAAGGAAGAATTGCAATGTACCAACTGAAAGGAAAAGCCTCCATGTGGTGGGATCAATTTGTGTAGGTGCAGCATATCAGAGAGAAAGAGGTCACGTGGAAGGAGTTTAAGAGGTATTTCGAGAAGAAATACCTGACTAAAAGATACTATGACAGAAAGATGAAGGAGTTCTTCGAACTCAAGTTAGGCAATATGACCATTGATGAGTATGAACGAAGTTTTCTGGAAATACTGAGGTGTGTTCCATTCATCAAAGATGAGGCTGTTAAAATTCAGAGGTATCTGAGTGGACTGCCACCTTCCATTGGTGACAAGATTCAATACGATGATCCTAAGACCATGGAAGAAACCATAAGAAGGGAGAAATTCCTATATGAACAGAAAAGGGAAAAGCCTACCTTTCGGAAGGCTTGGAATGACCAGAAGAGGTTTAAGAAAGAATAGAGGCAGAAGGGAAGCAAGCCTTCCTTTTTCAGAAACAGTCCTTGGGGACAGTCATCTTTTAAAGAGCCCAGGAAAGTTGAAGGGAGTGAGCAGATGCCAAGACCTCCACCCATGGAGTGTTGGGGTTGTAAAGGGAATCATAGGTACAGAGACTGCCCCCATAGGAAACACAAAGCAAGAACTGTCCATACTATTCAGCAAGCTGAAACAGTGGAGGATATGGGCAGCAAAATGCCGAGGATCTACGCAGCCCTGGACAACAAGCAAGCAGAATTTCAATCACACATGATTGAAGTGGAAGGTATGATCAACAACCAACCACTTGTTATTTTAATTGATTCAGGGGCTAGCCATAGTTATGTAGATCCTAGAG
>ML788362.1:432713-449198 GCA_009831015.1 Picea engelmannii
ACTTTTACAGAACTTAGTTGATTAGTAACCGTATTAAATTCATTTAAATGATCTGCAACATACCCACCTTCTGACATCTTCATATTAAATAATCTCTTCATTAGAAATACCTTATTTGACGCCGAGGGTTTTTCATACAATTTGTCCAACGCATCCATCAAACCCTTCGTTGTCTTTTCTTTCGAAATATTGAAAGCCACCGACGCTGCCAGGCTCAGCCGTATCATTCCTAGAGCCTTTCTGTCCAGAATCTCCCATTCTTCATCCTTCATAGCCACCGGCTTCTTTGCTACTCTGCTCAATGGTAGGAATAGATCCTTCTGATATAAATAGTCTTCCATCTGCATCTTCCATAACTGGTAGTTTTGGCCGTTAAATTTCTCGACCCTAAACTGTCCATCTTCCGACATTGCTCTCACTTGAACCAGGAACCCTCTTTTCCTGCGAGTTACCTTACGCTCTGATACCAGTTGTTAGAAAAACAGGAACGTGGAGCAATAAAACAAAACAAATGCAGAAACAAAACACAGAAGACACACAATACAAGAGAGACATAGATTTACGTGGTTCACCCAGTTTGGGCTACGTCCACCAGAGAAATTGCCAGGTCCTTCCTTTATTATTATCCAGCAAATGAAGGGATACAACCTACAACAAAACCCACTGTAAATTCCTCTTCTTTCTCTCACAGTCTCCTCTCTCAGAATACAATATTCACCATCATCCATAGCCGCAATACATTTCCCTCATAAAAGAGGGTTGCCTTCTAGGGAAAAAACCCTAACATAATCTCTACCGTTAGATCTGCGACCTTATAATGAATGGTCCAGATTTACAATGAAATTATAATATACTTTTACAAGGAAATTTTTGGTTCGGGGGCTTCACCCCCGAACCCCCATCGGGGGACACTTCCCCCAAACCCCCGTTGGGGGCCCACTTGCCCCCAGCCCCCCATCCGGGGGGATGGACCCCCCGGACCCCGCAGAGCGGGTACCCCCCCTCTGCACTACTCCGCGTGGAAGAGTGTACATACTTCTGGGGTGTAAATACTTCATGGGGTATAAACACGGTTGAAAGAAAAAGACCTCTAAATCAGGAAGATAATCAGGCTCCACAACCAACATACCGTTCTATGAGTAATACTTCTTGAGGTAGAGCCCATTTCTAGGCTCCGCAAAGCATTCCCTTCAAAATCGACCAAATGATAAGCGCCCTTTTTTAATACCTCTTTAATAATGAAGGATTCGAACCACATGGGTTTAAACTTTCCTGCCCCCAGGGGGTCCTTATCTTGGTCATAGACCAGGACAAGGTTGCCCTCAGAAAAAATCCGAGGACGAACGGACCTATCATATTGACACTTGACCTTATGTTTATGAGCCTCATTGGCCAGGGCCACATCGCGATGCTGCTCAAGGTGTACTAACCGCTCTTCAAGTGGAGAAGTGTCTGGCAATAATTGTACTGCCAATTTCAGAGATGGGATTTGACATTCGATGGGCAAGACTGCCTCCAGCCCATAAACGAGTTGGAAAGGTGAGAAACCGGTTGCAGTCTTAACGGATATTCGGTAAGCCCATAATGCCGAGTATAACATCAAATGCCAATTTGACTTGGCTGAGTTGATAGTTCATTGTAGGATAGTCTTAAGAGTTTTTTTTACAGCTTCCACCTGCCCATTGGCTTGGGGGTAGTAAGGTGATGAATGTTACTGTCGTAACCCAAGATTTGATGTTAATTCAGACATCATTTGGTTCTGAAAGTGACTGCCATGGTTAGTGACAATCTCTCTTGGGACACCGAACCGTGCTATAATCTGGTTGAATAAGAAGAGAGTTGTAGTCTCTCCATCATATTTAAACGTTGGCATAGCTTTGACCCACTTAGTGAAGTAGTCGACAGCTACGATGATATAGCGGTGCCCCCTTGCTGACAGGGGGTTGCATGTAGTGTAATCAATCCCCCACTTAGTGAAGGGACCAACTGTGATGACAGGAAACATAGGAGCTGGATGTGCCCTCATCTTCCGAGAGAAGATTTGGCACGGATGACACTTCTTGACCAACTCGATACAATATTTGATAAGTGTGGGCCAGAAGTAACCTACTCGTAAAATCTTTTGGGCTGTTGCCAACCCAGATAAGTGACCGCCACAGGCTCCTATATGACAATCGTTGAGCACTATGATGGCCTCCTCATGAGTGAGACATCGACGCAAGATGTAGTCTACACCTCTCCGATACAACGTATCATCGAGTATGAGATAATTCTTAGCCTGATGGCGTATCCGCTGACGCTCGTCATGAGAAGCAGAGGTGGGGCACTTCAAATTCTGGAGATAGATCAGTATATCTTCGTACCAGGGGTTTGAAGATTCAATCAAAAACATATCCCCCCGGATAGGCGATTCCTCAGGCACAACGTCATCTGACTCAACCGGAAGTTCCGAAATAAGTTCTGTGAAGACCAATGACTTCTTGGACTTTGCTGAAATGAAGTCTAAGTCAAATTCTTGGAGGATGACCATCCATCTACTGATTTTCCCATCGATAACTCGTCGTGTCAACATGTACTGGAATGGATTCACGACAGCAACGACGGTGGTCTTGCGAAACAGAACATAGTGATAGAACCGTTGAACATCATGAACTGCTACCAACGCAAGTTTTTCGAGATGGGAATAATTAAGTTCTGGTCCTACGAGGCCTCGACTCAGGTAATAGATCACGTATTCGAAAAATGAATCATCTTCCTGAACTAAAACCATGCCTATGGTTGACTCTGCAGCATACAGATATAATAGGAAATCCTTGTTATAATTAGGTGGTCGTAGCAGAGGTGCGGTTAGGAGGGTGTGTTTTAATGCGTCGAAAGAGCGTTGAGCGGCCTCGTCCCAAAAAAAAGGAACATCTTTCTTCAGTAAACGCATAAATCCCTTGGTGATTTCGGCATAGTTGGCGATGAAGCATCGTAAGAAGTTCGCCTTGCCTTGAAGACTTTGAAGTTGTAAGATTGTGCATGGGGGGGGAAACTGGATTATTGCCTCCACCTTAAGAGGATCCACCATGATCCCTGTTGTTGATATAATGAAACCTAACAAACGTCCTAACATGACACAAAAGCTGCACTTGTTGGGATTCAAGCGAATCCTGAAGTAGCGACAACGTTCGAAGATTAGTCTGAGGTGCATAGGATGATCCTTTCACTTGCGAGAGCGTGATGATAAATCATCTAGATAGGCCTCAACTATATGTTTGAGGTCGTGAAACGCAAAAGACATGGCCCGCTGGAAAGTGGCTCCAGCATTCTTGAGGCTGAAAGGCATCTTACGATAAGCGAATGTACCCCACGGATAAATGAATTCCATTTTGTGTTGGTCCTCGGGTTTGATTTGGATTTGATTATAGCCCGAAAATCCATCCATGAATGAAAAGGCTTCACAACCGACACATTCATCAATGATCTGGTCGATGAATGGGGTTGGATAATTATCTTTTGGACATGCCTTGTTCAAATCACGAAAATCGGTACATACACGAATCGTGCCTTGTTTTTTATCGACCGACACGGGGTTTGACACCCATTGATTCAAATGAATAGGGTAAATGAACCCTGCCTTGAGCAATTTCTCAACCTCAATCTTGATGGCTGCTGCTTTCTTAGGATTGACTGGACAAATTTTTTGTCAAACAGGCTTAGCATCAGGATACGTCGTGATTTCATGTTCAACTATTTTTGGATCGATACCTGGCATTTCCTCATAAGACCAGGAAAAAACGTCGTGGAATTGTTTGAAAAGATCCATGTAAATCTGAATCTCTTCGGGGGAGCAATCCTCCCCGACGAAGACATTCTCCATGACGCCAGGGTTGCGGGAGATGTTGATAGGTATGGTTTCAGCGATAGTCGCCATATTGCCGTCAGCATAAATTTCCTGTGTAGCTAAGAGGTTAATAGGACACGACTGATCTCCCATCATGGTGATAGTGAATTCTCCTGCCTCGATTCGGTGTAACTCTGGGAGGAAATATGATCTGTGATGAAGATCGTCCCAAGGTTTGTCCAGACTAGTCATTGCTTCGATTACTATTTCATCGGAAGGCAAGACTAAGTCTAACGAATCGGTGGTAGCAAGAGAATCCTGAGCCCAAATAGGCTCTGGAAGTGGATCCAACTCTTGTGCGGGAGTCGGATCAGGGTTAGCTGAATCTTGTTGGACTAAAAAGTACGCTACTTCAGTAACCGACAAGGGCATGGACATGACGGAGTGCCCTTTCTCATCCATCGTAGCTGACGGGGAAGGAAGAATCCATGGATCCTCAAAGTAAGTCGTGCGGAACGACGAAACGTGAAAAATCTCAGCCTTGTGGTGATTCGATATAAACTTGACATCATCATGCGGAGGTGGGTAATCAAAGGTACCCATCAAGGGTGGGCTCAAACCAACTCCTATGTTAGTGACACCGACTTGAGGATTATCAATCATGGGAACCGTGGATGCCCCAAAAGCTGGGTCAGGTCTAGAGAAGGACAATTGATCGATGGTCACTATCCTACCCTCATGTGGAAACAATAAGACTCAGAAAACTGTAGAAACCACCGCTTGCATAGCATAAGTCCAACTCCGACCTAACAAGAGGTTATAGTCGAGGGGAGCGTCGACTACCTCTACTTCAACACACACAGTCTTTGCTCCTAACTGCACAGGGAAAGAAGGAACGATGCCATGTGGTTGGAAAGAAAGACCGTCGAACGCAATGAGGAGTGTTATCACTGAAATTTCGTCCGCACATGGCGACAAGAACTCAGCATTGTCAAACAATAATGAAGTCATTCATGGCACTTAATTAATCTCACAGCATTCCAAAAAGGTCAAAAACTATACAAAGTAGTACAAAAATTGAAGAGCGCTTTACAACAGTTGGGTGCGTGCGCACATGCGCGAAACATCAACGTACCATGCACGCATACGCGCACGATGCACGGCTGTTGGCGCAAAAACCCGCGCACCTGCTAAACGATGCATTTATTGAATTGGTTGGCCTCCCAACCACTTATGGATCAACTCCCAAGCCGATTTGACCCTCAAATCTGAGCTGAATCCACATGGTAGGCTGGTCAAAGACCTAATAAAGCCCTAAAGAGCCTCTTTTCACACTACAAAGGAGTTACACAATAACCTAATGCAATGCTATAAAAATCCATGAAGAAACCTCATTTTCTCAAGGAATTTCATGTAATGTTATGCTGCCTAGATTGTTTGAAGGACTCCATCCTTGACAAGATCACTTTGGCACCATTTCATTAAGCAATCCACCTCTCCATTGAGTGGATTTGCAAAGGAGTTCTTTCATCACCATTTTTATTTTTCTTGTTGTAAGGAGAGCAAGTTTGTAAGGGTCCAAGAGCCTTCCTTTGGAGGAAGAAGGGACTCATAGTCCCCTTTCTTCATTGTTCTTTGATTTCATCAATAGATCAGCCTAAAAACATTGGTGATATTGGTCTTTTTGTGTTTGTTATCTCTATATCCATATGTTTATAAGTTAAGTTTGTTTTAGTTTAGTTCTTGCTTATAGTTTTGTTTTTCTTTCTCTAACTCTTTCTTCTACAGCTGTCATGCTCAGCAAGACCCAACTGGGCATGTAAGCACCTCTTATTTGCTCACCAAGGTGACGAAAAGGGTGCAAACAGATTGGCGACCATACTGGGGATAGGTATCAAATTCCTCCCTTGTTTGGGTTTATTTTTCTCTTCTTTTAGTTTGCTTAACTTGCAGGTGCAAAAATCGGCCTCTGTCGACATGCTAACCAGTCAATTCACAGGAGAATTGAGAGAAATCCATCCGGATTTTCTTTCTCAACCGTTTGACACAGGTGCATGGGTATTCCACCCCACAGACGCGCATTGTGCGTGCATGCGCTTTCGTAACGACCTTTCTTTTCGCACATGCGCTTTATGACTCATTTCTTCCCGCGCGCTTGCGCTCTGTGCGCACCTATCTACACTAGGGGCCGCGCATTTTGAACAAAATTTCACTTTGTAAGTTCTTTGGATGTGGGGAAGGTCATCTGCCTTCCTAAATATGATGTCAAAAATGCTGTAAAGCCACATTACACTTAGTCCCCTCATCATATAAAGGGGTTAGTCTAAAAACACACATAGGCACTTAGGAGGATAAAAATCAATTTCCCTTCTTTGCTTTTTGCCACATGGATGGCTTGTTTTGACTTACAAACATAAGTGGACAATCATATTTAATCACATCTAACTCACATTTGGGACTAGAAGTTGAAGTAACAATCGTTGAGTATGCTCTTCTCTTGCGCCTCCAAGCGATCTTGAGAAACAGAAAAAGATTGTGAAAACAATCTCATCTCCCTTAACAAAGTTTTAAACCTTTAAGAGAGGACAACGACCCTTTTTGGGACCCCTCTTAGTTTCATTTTTCAAACATATTTTAAACTTGTAACGGGCCCATACATGCCCACATGATACAAAGATAGAATAGTGGTTGAAATTTTGCTTTCTTAGATCAAAACACTAGGAGAGTTTAAAGGTTTGTAACGGGCCCATACATGCCCACATGTTCAATCTAGGATAGTTTCATGCTTTTTCTAGATTACCTCACAATAGGGAGTTAAAGGATAGTAAAAGACCCACATGTCCACATGCTAGCTTCCTAGGGCTTTTGAATTCTGCAAGGTTGTACCAAAGACATCTAGCTAATTAGGTAATCACACTCTTGTAAGGACCAAGCGAAGTCCACATGCAGGAAGGTGACATCTAATTAACTAAAATTTGGCACACATTCACTCACACACAAAAGTCACTTCTCACTCACAGAAGCTTCTTCTCGAAACGTGGAGGTCCAAGTAAGTTTCCTCCAAAGGGATTCCGAAAATACCCCATCTTTTCTTGACAGGACTATCCACTCCCATTATTAATCAAACGAGGTTGGTTTTCACCCCCAACCTCACAAAACAACTTCATCTAAAATCTTTCTAAAAAATCACTAAGTTTTCCTCCACAGGGGGTGCCAAAAGAACTTTTTAGTCTAAGTAGGATTTCCAGGATAGGCATCCAAATAACTCCCCGTTATCTGGTTCTCACATTTTCAAAACATAGAGGTTGTCAAATAGGGAACTTCAAATCCTCCAAGTCATGTGTTCCAATCACCATAAGGCAGGGAGATACCTGTGAAGGGTTGAAGGCTGAGGTCCGGTTGTTCTGTGCGTCCCCCCTTGAGGCACCCACCTTTTGGACGGGATCCAGCCCGTGACCCATTTCTTAGGCCGAAAATCTGAATGTCAAACTTTGACCAAGGTACCTAGTGACCAACTTTAGGACATCTACCCAGGTGGCAATTGTGGGCTGCAATTGCACCTTGATTGGATTTTGTGTGGCTATTGGGAAATATTGCCAGCTCTTTCGGGATATGCCCCCTCTACCCCTCATTATAACCAATTATTTCATCCTTCACTAGTGTCTCTTCCAGTGACTTCAGACCCCACTGTTGAGTACTATTGGAAGGTCCAGTGCTATTTGAGAGGAAGGACGTTACGTCTTCTAGGACACGAGCATTTGCTTTCTTTTGATTCCCCCACGTGGACAAAACCCACTTACCCATGTATATGCTTCTTTCTCATTTTATGTATGATCCACATCTGATTACAGTTTGATTTGGATGTATATATTGTGTAAACATTCAACGCAAAGGATTTTTTGGTTTCTATATTTCTCTCACCACTTGCTGCACATATTCACACAACTAGTCTGACATCATAGGGGAACCACAAAACCCCCATCGTTCATGACGCTTGCTCAACCTCCCTCCTATATTAGGGGGAGTATCTGGTCATACCCTCTCATCGGTACCTCCTTCACACACTCCTCTGAGTGCTACTATCTTAGGATTAGCTTTGCTTGGTTCTACATTACTTGGGTCAACTTCCCAAGGTCATCTGTTCACTCGCTCTCCTTTACAAGGAAGCGGGGGACCCACTTCCTCTCAAGGAGGGAGCACCAAACCACCTATTCCCCATCAAGGGTCAGGTTCACAACACACTATGGCTGGAGCTAACCCTCCCACCCCACTACAAATGCCATATTTGGCCTCTCTCAACATACCGAATCTCACCAAACTCACCAACGATCCTATATTGCATGACGCCACATGGCCTGCAATTCCAACAAAACTTCCTTCAGACATACCAAAATTTGAAGGGAAGGCAGGGGATGACCCCGCCAACCATGTCATGACCTTTCATCTATGGTGTTCTTCCAATAGCATTATGGATGATTCCATCAGACTACGATTATTTCAACGCACACTCATTGGCCCATCAGCCAAATGGTATGTCGAAGAAAAATCAGGATCCCATGCGACCTTTGAATCATTGGCCAAAGCATTCTTGACCTTCTTCCAATTACCCATTTTCCATGACAATGGTATAGAACTACTGTCTAACTTCAAACAAACCTCAACCACACACATCGTTGACCACATTCATGAGTGGCATAGGCGACGTAGTTTGTGTAAAGCAGAAACCACCAAGCAACAATGTCTCGACTGGTTTCTTAGATCACTTGTCTCTCTCCTCGGAAAGGATGTAGCTTCCACCTTCCCTCAATACGAAGAGGAAGCCATCAGTAAGGCCCAACAATATGACCTCATTTATGCACAGTCAGGGTACTTATACACAGTACTTCCTGATATTCCAAAACCTGTGCCGTTTGGCCAAGACAAACCTGGGATGTCTCACTCAGCAGACAGACTAATAGGTGCCACCACACACCATGGTCCACAACCCCAACCACCACCGATGTATGAAACACCTCAATACCCGCCGGCCTACGGGGGCACTTCTTATTACCCCCCACCCCCTTATCAACAACCATACCCTGTTTCTATACCTCCATCCATCAGTCGACCACCATCGACACCTCCCATACATCCACCTATTCCCACAAATAGTGGTACTCCCTCAACATCAGCTTATAGTACTAGTGAAAGCACTACGCCTTCCTATGTACCTTATGGATTGGTACCACCACAAAATCCATACTTCCCATTTCCCGGTCCCCCACAACCCATGGCTCCCCCACACCCACATGCGGGGGTAAATTTCGTTCAACCTTTTTCTGCTCAACAATACCAAAATTTCGAACAGTTGAATACAGCCAACCCAACCCATCCATCGAACAATGCCAAGAAGAAAGGATGGAACAGGAATAACAATAACCTAGGTCAAGGTGGGAATCAACCCCCACAAAACCAACCAACTGGGGGCAACCATAACCAAGGAAACCAAAACCCCCAAGGGGGCAATAACAACAAACGCCAAGGGAGAAATAATGTTAAAACCATCTTCCCCTGTGCTCTTTGTGGTGAGTTCGGTCATTACACTCACCATTTCCCTCAGATCACTGATTTCAAATGGTTGAAAGACTCGGGTAGTCTTCCCCATTCCCCTGCACAAACTGCCCCTCAACAGGCACCGCAACAATATGTGCAGCAACCCCCTCTCACCGTGCTACAAAATCCTATTCCACATCAAGGTGTGATAAACACCCAACAGGACACACAGCATCCCCCACCTCAGGTGGGACAATACCACAACCCCAACAATCCAGCAGAGCATACCATTCTCCTCACCAATGAGGAAGAAATTCTTCTGCAAACACGTAATCGTCAGTATCATACACCCGCTGAGTCTACTCCCATATCTCCAGAGACAAACCCTACACCGATGGGACCCCCGTTGGTGATCCCTCGCCCTTCCGCCGAACCACCACTACGCATCCCTTGCATCCCCTTGCACAGGAATATCCACAACCCACAGGCTAGGGCAGCTCATAACTATAGCTTGGTAGACAACTTAGCACAATCCCCGGCTGCCATGTCAGTCTTGGAAGTCCTCCAGACTTGTCCTACACAGCGGAAATCTCTATTGTCTGCCTTGGGGGCAGTTGACCCTGCAGATACTCGACTCATCACCTTTGATATTAATAGCGGAGAACCTCGTCTTCCCACCTTGATCGCTTTTCAAATACCAGTAAAAATATGGAACATCACAGTTCATCGGTGTATCATCGATGAAGGTGCCTCTACGTGCATCATGTCCAAAACAGTATGGCAGAAAGTTGGTTCCCCAGAACTCATACCCTCTGCCATCACATTACGAGCTTACCACTACTACTGTGTTCACTGCTGAGAACGGGTTACCACTACTACTGTTACTATTATTGTTGCCATTTGGATTATGCTATGAACTTATGTCTTGAATACAAACTGCTGTTGATATATTTTTGACTGTCATATGATCTGAATACCGTTTTTGATGAGTTAATGAAGCGTGGAGTTATATTGTATTTACATCGTATGATCTAGTCGGCTCTGGTCATTTTCCCACAGCGTCTGTGCCGTTTGGTTGGGCCCGCCAAGCTGGTGCAAGTCGCTGCGTTTATTTTGCAATAGATTTAGTTTGTGCTGCTTCAGCTTTAGTTTCTTTCAATATAGTATAGCTCGCATCTGAAGTAACTTAGCGTTCACAGATTTAGCTTTGGTTTATCATAGTTTCATTTCATCGCAGTGCGTTAATGCTTGCTTACACGATAGTTTAAAAGTTTCAGAATCGTGTTTATTCGTTCCTCAACAGACTCAATCTCCAGACTGTTATCTTTTTATGTTGGTGAATGTTAAACGTAGTACTGATGCCTGTAGGGTTAGCATATGCATATGATTGTTTGGCTTTTCACTCTCACTTCGAATATAACTTAGAATTCGTATGCACTCTGTTTTGTTAGACAATAGTTGTTTTGCGTGCTTAGAACAGTTAGGTTACAGTTAGAACAAAAGGAGCTCCTGGTACCAGTTAGTGGCATAATACTCTGTTTTCCTGTAGATAGCATTAGATTTGTTTTGGTTGCTCAGAATGAATGCAGTTTCGACAATACCGTGTGTGTTATGACCTAAACGAGAATGATGATGGTAAATGGTTGAACATAGAGGTAGAATGACTCTGTAGAACTACGCTTTTGACTAGAGATAGCAGTACCAGCATTTGAGCACAAGACTGTTTTTCTTCTGTTTATGACTTGGTAGGAAATGCTCAGTTTCAAGTTAGTTATTAGAATTCAAGTTCTCAGAATAGGTGTGTGTTTTATTCTTAGGATAGCATTCAAATAAAGACTAGACGCTTGCCTGCACATACTGTGTATCAGCTCGAAGTTTACCAACCCTGGTTTGACAATTTAGTGATTCAGGACACTTAAAAGCTTCAATTTAGCAGCCTGACAACCACCACGGGTACCCCTCAATACTTCGATATATGGTTTATGTCAAGTGAACCCTCACCATATCTTGGCATTGCTCCCTCTACTTCTCCATCAGTGGGAAATCACACTATCACCAAGAGCACTCCTCACGGCCCCTTATATTCCCAGCGTTTCCAATGTGATGAGGAAATACTGGAAGAGCTACACCGCCCATACTCCCCCTGGGACGCACTACATCATCGTGCACTCTTCTTTCCACAGGAAGCCTTCATGCCTCCTAACCAAAATCCCATTTACGCGGTTGAAACTAAAGATTTTATCCTGTCAGGGCCTATAGATTGGTTCAACAATCCCATTCCTGCACCCGATGCTTTTGAAGAAGGTAATATGGCCAACATTCCCCCCACCATCAAAATCGACATTTCCGTTAAAAATGGCATCGTCGAAGAAATCATCATTGGAGCTGCTTGCACTCCTCAGGAAATCGCCGCATATAAAGCCCTCTTCCAGTAATATAGGGATATTTTTGCCTGGTCATACACAGAAATGCCTGGCCTTGATCCCTCTATTGTCGAACATCACATCGACACCTGGCCTGACATCACACCAGTTCACCAGAAACAGCGACCACTACACCCATCTAAATTCGCAGCCATCAAAGTCGAAATCGACAAATTACGTACGGCCGGGTTTATTTACCCCATCGCTTACACTTCATGGGTTTCCAACCCTGTACCCATGGGCACTATCCGTGTTTGCACAGACTTTCGCAATCTCAATAACGCATGTCCCAAAGACAACTTTCCAACGCCTTTCATTGATCAAATTATCGACGACTGCGCTGGCCACAAGGCTCTCTCCTTTATGGACGAATTCTCTGGCTATAACCAAATCTAAATCCACCTAGCCGATGAGTATAAAACTGCATTCATTACCCCATGGGGTACTTTTTCATATCGTGTCATGCCCTTTAGCTTAAAAAATGCAGGCGCAACTTTCCAGTGGGCGATGACATACATCTTTCACGATCTGGCTGAAATCATCCTCACCTACTTGGATGACCTCACAGCTCGATCCAAGAAACACACCCAACATCTCGATGATTTACGAATCATCTTTCAACGGTGTCGCCAGTACAACATTTGCTTGAATCCTCTCAAGTGCGTGTTTTGCGTCACCGCAGGGTGCCTCCTCGGTTTTATCATTTTCCAAAGCGATATTACCGTGGACCCCCTCAAAGTCAAAGCCATCATCGAAATTCCACCTCCTCGGAATTTACGACAACTTCAAAGTCTACAGGGCAAAGCTAACTTTCTCAGATGCTTTGTTCCTGATTACGCCATACGCGCACACTGTTTCCTCCACTTACTTCGTCACGACACCCCTTTTCACTGGGACGATTATGCCCAACAGTCATTTGACGATCTTAAAACAACACTTTCAAATGCACCTTTAATTAGTGCACCTGACAATAATTGCGACTACATCCTCTACGTATCAGCATCAGCTGTATCAGTAGCCGGCGTCCTCGTCCAGCTCGGAGATGAAAATCATGAACATGCCATTTACTATGTCAGTAAGAAGCTCTCAGGACCACCCTTGAAGTATAAACATGAAGAGAAACTTTCTCTTGCAGTTGTCCTCGCAGTCCAGAAACTGCGCCATTACATTATGCTTCGCACCACAAAGGTCGTTGCAGATTCCAATCCTATGCAGTACTTGCTCAGCCGTTGACAAGTTAACGGCAAATTCGCTCATTGGATCGTTATCCTTCAGGAATACGACCTCGAGTTCTCAACACCTAAGAGTAAGAAGGCCCTCGTTCTCGCTGAACTTGTCACAACCCTCCCCTCTGACACCACCAGTGCCCCCGTCAACACCGACTTTATTGACGAACATCTCTTTTATATCACTTCGGATGATCCTTGGTATGGCAACCTTCTCGTCTACCTACGAACTCAAAATTTCGGTAACCACCTTTCACGAGATGATCGTAGACGTATTTGCCATTAGGCCCCCCGCTATCTCCTCATCGGAGACATCCTATACCGGCGGGGTGTAGACACCATTCTTCATCGGTGCCTGACTATTGACGAGGCCGACAGAGTCTTAAACGACTGCCACAGCGACGCATGTGGGGGCCATCTTTCGGGTATATCCATGGCTCAAAATATTATCCGAGCCGGTTACATTTGGCCTACCTTGTTTCATGATTGCATTCATGCCGTGAAACGATGTGAGCAATGTCAGCTCTACGCCAACAAAGCCCGGGCTCCCCCCGCTCTTCTCCACCCTGTCATTACAGCTGGCCCTTTTTGCAAATGGGGCATCGACTTTATGACTTGCAATCCACCCTCCAGCAATGGTCACAAATACATCATTGTCGCCGTTGACTACTTCACCAAATGGTCCGAAGCTATGCCCACTTTCAACAACACCGCTGACACTGCAGCGCGTTTTTTCTTTAATCACGTCATATCCCGTTTTGGAGTACCACTCCAACTCGTTTCTGATCATGAGAAACACTTCGAGAATGAGATCTTCGTCGAACTCTCCTCTCGGTTAGGATTCTCTCACGAGTTTGCCTCACCATATTACCCTCAATCAAACGGACAGGTCGAGGCAGTGAACAAAGTCCTCAAGACCATATTACAGCGCACAGTTAATAAACATAAAACCAATTGGCATCATATGTTATTTTATGCGCTATGGGCTTATCGAATGGCAGTAAAGACCGCTACTAGTTTCACGCCATTCCATTTAGTCCATGGGGTTGAGGCAACTCTTCCCGTCGAGTGCGAAATTCCCACCTTACGCACCGCAATTGAGCTATTACCTAACACTACTCCAATGGAGCAGCGCTTGCTGAACTTGGAGTCTCTGGATGAAGATCGTCGATCTTCCTTATAGAACAACGAGGCAGCTAAAAAATGATCCAAAGCTACCTTTGATCGCCATGTCAACCTTCGGTCATTCCGCGAAGGTGACCTTGTCCTGGCATATGATATCGCTCATAATACCTTTGGCCACGGAAAATTTGAATCACTCTGGCATGGCCCTTACATTATCCAACATTTCCTCACCAAAGGCGCATACATTCTGGCCTCTCCCGAAGGCCTCTCTCTCAAAGAACCCGTTAACGGATTGTATCTCAAGAAATTTTATGCTTAAAAGTAGTCATTCTACTTTAGGTTATTTCTTTTCTAGTGTTTTTTATCTTTTTTTCCTCCCCTCTCGTCTAAACTATCATTTGTGCTATTGACAGATGCTCCCTCCACCAGCTTACCACATTGGTTATGCCGACGACGCCAGCCGTTGGACGCAAAATCTCGCTTCGACTGCTTGGGCTCTCTACACCCCCTCACACGAAATGATACATTCAAACGGCATATGTTTGGGACCAGCAACCAACAACCAAGCTGAATACACTATGGTCATTGGCCTCCTGGACGACACCCAGCGTCATCATATTCATCACCTTAGTGTCTTCCTTGACTCTCAACTAGTCGTTCTCCAGCTCAAAATTGTATACCGTGTACGCGATCCGTGCCTCTTTCACAAATACCTGCAGGTTAGACTGTTATCTCGATATTTTGATTCCATTACATTTACACATATTCCACGACGATTGAATCAAACAACAGATCAACTAGCTAACATAGTGTTAGATTGGCATATATCACATCAAGCTACACATACATAAACATCTCATAAATCTTGTCACAGCATATATATAGAATAGACATCATCAAAAACATCAGCAAGAAACACATGTAGACAACATCAGGATATCAAAATATGTATACTCATGTATTTATAAAAGGCCCATTAGGCCATCCGAATGTTTACATACAAAAATACATGTATCCGCAGGCCAATGCAGCACCTCGGTACAAAAACCATCTCACCAGCCTATAAACAACAAAAATGTACATCATACATCACTCATGGGGTCTCTATCGCCCCACCACCTGCTCCTCCCTCAGGAGGAGGTGGTGGCCCACCACCACCTGCCCCAGTTGGTGGTGGAGGACCACCCACATGACCCTCTTGCCCCGGTGGCAGGCGTCCACTAGTCATCGCCGCAAGCACTGCTGCTCGCCGCACTATGGCCCGCCATGGTGGCGGCACCCCCACACACTGCTCCAGGAAGCTCTCATCCTGGATACACGTCCACATTCCCTCAAGCACATCCTACAACACCGTCTCCAGATGACAGCGTATGTCATCAAAATCTACTCTGGCCGCCGTCGGAGGAGCGTGTGATGTCCCTGCACCGGGGTCATCGAACCGGCACCTCCTCTCTACCCTCTCGGGCTCAGCAGGTCGCTCCACGGCATCCTCCCGCTGATGTCTCTCTCCCTGCAGTCGTCTCTCCAGCTCTCAACGAGCTGGCGCTCTCTGCATTTCCACCTCGCACCTGCGAGGTGCCACATCTGCACATGCACAAAACAACAACCAACAGATAGTATCATCATCTATATCATATACATATGGACTGATATCTCAAAAGACAACATAAATCAAAAACATCCACAATACTAAACATACCTCGATGGTCAAACACCTCGCTTGGAGGCAGCACCATGTTCGGGTCACCCCAGAAGTCAACCCCAGCATAGGGGTACCGAAGTACTACCTGCGGCATCTGCCACCATATCCGTGCCACCTCTGCCGAAAAGAAGTGGCCACCTTCGCCACCACCGTGGCAAACCAAAACTGTCGACCATCGCCTCAGTCGCAGCTCTCGTGCCCCCGACATCTTCAGCAGAACCCTCGGGCACAGCATCGGCACCCTCTCCAAAAACCAGGCTACCAGGATCGACCCAAATGCGAACTCTCATGCACCTGTAGACTGAAAATGGTCCAACTGCGCTATCATCTGTGCATGCAGCGTCAGCCCCCATGCGAACTTCTCGCCAGCCACCACCCTCTCCAGCACCAACAGCTGGCCACCACTAATCCGCTGGGTCACAAGTGACCCATATATACACACAATCATCGCCGCTATACATCAATGTTCTAGGGAGTCTATAGTGTTGATGTTCTGATGACAAAGGCATCCCCCTGAAGCCAATAAAGCTCTGATACCAAATGTAAATTCTAACCTTGTACAATATCTACTGCAAACTGATATTCAGAAAAGAACAGAAAAGATACAATGGCAAACACAAACATTATACAGAGATTTTTCACCTGGAAACC
>ML788362.1:472201-488448 GCA_009831015.1 Picea engelmannii
GTTTCAAATTTTTACGGTGCCAATGATTTGTACATGATGATGTCTGTGATGTGTTTTAATTTACATGTAATGTACAGTTTTTCTTTCCTTAAATCTTATATGTGGGCGAGATACCGATCCATGATATAATTAGCTAATGAATCCGAAACACTATTAAGTTCTCTTAGAATGTGTCTATATTCAATGTAATCGAACATTCGTTCAAGACGACGAACTTGTAAATGGAGACATGGCAGGATAGGACTACGGATAGCATAGATACGGTTGAGTTGATAGACCACGAGTTGGGAGTCTAAGTAAATAATGATACGAGAGATACCTAGGGAGGAGGCTTGGGTCAATAGTTCGATGACAGCATGATATTCTTCCATGTTGTTGGTTGCTGGTCCCAAGCAGATACCTCCTAAACTCACCACCTCGTCAAATTGGTAAATAACCCATGCTGCCGAAGCAATGTTACGGGTATGTCGACTAGCGCCATCCATGAACCCAAAAAAGATAGGAAAGGAAGACGTCATCTACACATGAAAACACAAGCACAGTCATGAGTGGCAAAGGTAAAGACTCGAACACGTGAAAGAAATAGACACACCAAACTAAAATACAATAATGTACAAAGTACAGATGCTAGGTGATCTAGGCATAGTACTTTCTAAGGTAAATCCTGTTTTAGGGCTCTCCCAGGGAAATTCCATCATGATCTACTAATTCGTAAGTGCCTCTGTGTAGAACACACTTCACGATGTAAGGACCGTGCCACAGAGGTTCTAACTTTCCTGTCCCCAATTTATCGTGGGCTTGGTCATAGACAAGGACTAAGTCTCCTTCCGTAAAGGTTCGAGGGTGGATGGATTTGTCGTATTGACTCTTAATTCATTTCTGATGTGCCTCATTAACGAGAGCAACATCACGACGTGTTTTGTCCAGCTTGGATAGATACAAGAATCGTTCTTCTTCAACAGAAGTATGGGGCAGGAGTTATACTTTTAGTTTTAGTGATGGAATCTCACACTCGATTGGTATAATGGCTTCAATGCCATACACCAACTGGAAAGGAGTAAATCCAGTTGAGGTTTTCACAGAAGTGCGATAAGCCCAGAGAGCGGAGAAAAGTTGTAAATGCCATGATGTCTTGTTTTCCCCTACCATCTGTTGGATCATGGTTTTTAGGACTTTGTTGATGGCCTCAACTTGTCCGTTAGCCTTAGGGTAGTAAGGGGATGAGTTTTCATGGCGAAAACCCAATTTGACATGTAATTCGCTCATCATCTGGTTCTTGAAGTGTGCACCATGGTCAGTGAAAATGGCACGTGGTACACCAAAGTGAGTTATGATATGGTTGAAAAGAAATAGAGCTGCAGTATGACCATCGTTCAGAAAGGTAGGCATAGCCTCAGCCCATTTGGTGAAGTATTCGACAGCGAGGATTATATAACTGTGCCCCTTGGCTGAGGTAGGCTTACACTGCATGAAATCGATACCCCAATTGGAAAAGGAGCCGATGGTGATAATGGGGTGCAGTGCAGTAGGGTGGGTGTGTGCCTTCTTGTTAAAGACTTGGCAGGGTGGGAATTTTTTTACAGCCTCGATGTAATCTTTGAAAATCGAGGGCCAAAAGTAGCCGGCACGTAGGATTTTTTGGGATGTGGCCATCCCGGAAAGGTGAACTCCACAGGCGCCAAGGTTACAATCGTTCAAAACACGTTCAGCCTCCTCTTGAATCAGACATCGCCGAAGGATGGTGTCAATACCACGGCGATACAAGGTGTCATCGATGATGAGATAACAATGAGAGTGGTGATGAATGCATCGACGCTCTTCGCGAGAAATGTTGGGCTGAAAACGTTGGGTTTGAAGGTAGAGGAGAATGTCTCCGTACCAAGAATCGGAGGTGCTGATGAGGAAGAGAGATTCATCAGGGAGAGAATCTCTAGGTTCAATTTTTTCATCGGCACGAGAGAGAGCACAAATAAGCTCTGCAAACACCAAGGATTTTTTGGCTTTGTCCTTCGTAAACTCAAGATCGAATTCCTGAAGGATAACGATCCATTTAGAATATTTGCCCCCAACTACTTGACGCATCAAGACGTGGTACATGGGGTTGGAGTCCGCGATCACTGTGGTGGTGTATAATAAGATGTAATGGCGGAATCTCTAGACAACGATGACGGCTGCCAGAGCCAATTTCTCAACATATGAATATCAGAGTTCGGGTCCAAATAGACTCTTGCTCAGGTAATAAATCACATTTTCTTCACCGTTGGGGTCCTCCTGAACTAACACCATCGCAATAGTGGAAGTGCAGGTGACCAAGTAAAGGATATAGTCCTTCGTGTACTCCAGAGGGTGTAATAAGGGAGCGTGGGTCAAGGCATGCTTGAGAGCATCGAATGACCGTTGGGCAGTGTCATCCCAAATGAAAGGGGTGTTCTTCTGCAGTAACCACATGAATCCTTTAGTTATCTTGGCGTAGTTGCAGATGAAACGGCGAAGGAAGTTTGCTTTGCCTTGCAAACTTTGGAGTTGGGTTAAGTTGGTAGGTGGGGGTAAGGCTAGAATGGCCTTGATCTTTAATGGATCCACCCGGATCCCGTCTTTGGAGACAATGAAACCGAGAAGTCGACCGGATTCGACAACAAAAATTCACTTGTGGGGGTTCAAGTGAATACGATAGAACCGACATCGAAGAAAAATCGCTCGCAAGTGATCAATGTGATCAGATCGATTGGATGAGTGGGAGGGTAAATCGTCGAGGTAAGGCTCTGCGATATGCTTGATATCGTGGAAAGCGTACGACATGGCCCTCTGGAAAGTAGCACCAACATTTTTGAGGCCAAATGGTAACTTTCGATAGGAAAAAGTCCCCCATGGGCAGATAAAGGCTGTCTTATGTTGATCAGCAGGTAAGATTTCGATCTGGTTATACCCAGAAAAGCCATCCATGAAAGAGAAGATTACGCTCCCTGCACAATTATCGATGATTTGGTCGATGAAGGGTGTAGGGTAGTTGTCCTTGGGACAAGCTTTGTTGAGATCTCGATAGTCAACACAAACACGAATGGTCCCTTGTTTTTTGGCAACCGGAACAAGGTTGGAGACCCATTCTGTCAAAGGGACGGGGTAGATAAAGCCATATTTTAGAAGTTTTTCTACCTTTATAGCTGCAATTTTCTTGGGATGAACCGGGCGAAGCTTTTGTCGAATAGGTTTCGTGTCAGGGTAAGTTTTGATTTCGTGTACGACAATTGATGGGTTGATCCCTGGCATCTCCTCATAGCTCCATGCGAAGACATCGCGGAATTCCTTAAACAAAGCGGTGTAAGAGACCACTTCCTCGGGTGTGCAAATAGCACTAAGGTTAATGTTTTCCATGACACCTTCTTTGATCAAAATGTCAATAACAATCGTAGTAGAGATGTTACCCATGTTCCCCTCAGAGAGAGTATCTTGTGTGAGGATAGGAGATTGGGGAGCATTGGTAACATCGGGAGGGAAGAAAGAGTGTATCTCTTGGTGAATGTTTTCCAACGATGGAAGAAAAGAGGATCGATGATGGTTATGACCCCAAGGCAGATCGTCAATGCTAAGAATTTCCATAATAGATTCATCTGAAGGAAAAATTTGGGAAATGTAATCAACGGTAGACGACAGGGAATCCAACCATGAGGGCATCGAGTAGGCATCGGGTGCCAATCAGTGTGAATTGTTCGAAGAGGGAGAGGTAGATTGAATAGCTATGTATGGGGTCTCGACTGGGCTAAGTGGCATAGTGTCACCGAGCACATCGAATTCCAGAGGACTAGGTACAATCCAAGGATCAGATGATTCCAAGGATTGATAAGGCATAGTCGAGATCATATTGACGACGGTAATATGATGTGCGGTAGGTGGAAGTGGTGTAGGGAAAGTACCCATAAGGCTAGAATATTTCAATAAGCCAACACCAACGCTTTCATACGTAACTGGGTGGTCTCCCAAAAAAGGAATGTTGTTGGTGTCAGGGATGTGAGCGTCAGGTGTACAAAAATCAAGCTGATCGACGGTGATAATTTTGCCTTGATGGGGGAATTGTACACATCAAAACACCGACGAGGCGATGGCAGTCATAGCGTAGAACTAACTTCTTCTGAGTAGTAGGTTGTAATCGAGGGGGGCATCGACCACCTCGACATCAACGGTAATAGTTTTGCTGCCCAACTGAATGGCTAGGGATTTTAATAACTTGTGAGGATGAAAACCTCATCCATCTAAAGCGCGTAACATTGTAGGGGATTTGTTAAGGGCGGGTGATTTTAAGCCTTTCCAACAGGCTAGAGACATGACACAGGTAGAGGCTCCCTCATCCAAGATAGTTCGGTGGGAGAGTCGCGGTTGATGATCATCTAGATTAAACGTGAGGTTGTTTGATGACTTAGGATCAAAAGCGCCGATAGTAGCTAAGAGCATTCTACGTTGGCTGGGACAGTGTTGTAGAACTTCTAAGGTGGACATAGCACACGGGGCTTGGGCCAAATCTTCTACAATATTGTAATTTTGGGCAGCCCGTGAATTAGGATTGAAGGTAGATTTTTGGATGGTGCTCTTAGGAGGGCGTAAGATGGAGTCAAAAGAAGGTTTCTCAATCTGAAGTGGCCTGAATGAAGGGCTAACAGATGAAGGAATAACAGAGGATGGTAACGGGTCCAATGAAGAACCGTTAGCAGTCTTTGGCTTATCAGGTTTAACTGGCGTGTCGTATGTCACAGTGCGAGTGGTTATATTAACCCCGTTAAACATGTAAATGTGGGCACTTGTCGAGGCCTCATCGTGGGATTGGTTGGAACTGCCCCCTGTGGTGGGGGTTTGAGCAACCAAAGATTGTTGCTGTGAAAAAGGATGAGTAAGCACAGCGGGTTGTGAATTTCCCTTGAAAAGTTTGGCCACTTCATCACGGTGTGGGCAGTCTCGAGTGTAGTGATCGTCCCCACAAATGAGACATGGGAATTTCGGTTTTCATTGTGGTTGTTTTCCGGCAGCAGGGGTTTGCGGTTGATTTTTTGGTTGTTCATTGTTATTGTTCTTCTTTGGTTTATTTCTCGCTTTCTTCTTGCCCCCAAGTTGTTGTGAAGGGGTTGATTGGACCGCATTCACCTCAGAGACCTGAGTTTGAGGGGGGGTAGAAGAGGGTGCAGTCGGGCTGGGAGCAGCCGTCGAAGCGGACCGCTGAGTTGTTTCAGTCGACTGGGAAGTAGATTGGGTTTTGATGGAGCCAATAACTCCATCTGCGTGCGAAGTAGACGATGGTTTGGATGGATCATTAGTGGCATGGGTAGCATTCGGTATCAACTCGTACAAAGTACCTGACTGTGAATAGACCAAGTCTAAGTACTGAGCTCGGGCGATAGTTTCTTCCTCGGTGACTACACCACCCATGGCAACATCACGAGAGATCTGGGGTAATAATGATTTAGTGAACCATTTCGCTAACAATTGGTCAGGAATGACCGCTTTGATTAGCCTTCGTTGTCGTCTCCACTCATGAATGTGGTCGAAGATATGTACGGAAGTTGTCTGACGAAGGGAGTTTAATAGTTCAGTACCCGTCTCGTATCGAATGGGTAGTTGGAAGTGTGTCAGAAAGGACATGGCGAGGGAGTTGAAATCGTGAAAAGATGTGCGTGGTAGTTCAATATACCATTTCTCCGCGGAACCTGTAAGCGTTCATTGGAAAAGATGCAAACGTATAGAATCGTCCATGAGGGAGTTGGATGAACACCACAAATGGAAAGTCATCGCGTGGTTGTTTGGGTCTTCTCCGGACTTTCCATCAAATTTTGGGATATCAGAAGGAAGTTTAGCTGGAATAGCTGGCCAAACTGGAGAATGATAAATAGGATCATTCGTTAATTGAGACAAGTCTGGAAGGTCCAGGGTAGCTAGAAAAGGTAGTTGTTGGTTAACTTGGGGTAATGTTGGTGTGGCATGGGGACACCAGTGGGGCCAATCACTGGGTTATGTGGATAATTGTAACTAGTGGACCCTCTTGTATGAGGTTGGTGTTGACTAGGGTACACATGATTTGAGGTGTTTTGAGAAGCATGTGTGAGTGGAGGATAACCGGATGGGTTTTGCGAGTTATAGGTTGGGTTTGGAATTTGTCCATGAGGAGGTTGTTGCGGAGTCTGGGAATTTTGTCCTGCCAAGAACTGTGGGTTTCTTGGGAAAGGGATGTTCCACGGATTAGGTGTGGCAGACACATTTTGTCCATACGATTGATGGTAGACTCCGAATTGAGGCTGCCCCCCAGCATGAGGGTGCCCCCCAAATGGAATTTGTCCTTCGGTGGGAGGATGCCCCCCAGCTTGAGGTAGAGTTCTCAGAATTTGAGAACCAGACGTAAATGACTGACCGGTGCCGCCGAGCGGATTAGGACCACCAAGATCGGTCCCTCCGGGTTGTTGGATAGGTATGGAACTTCTCGGTACAACTTGGGTAGTGGTGGCTTGGGTAGTAGTGGAAGTGAAAGCATTTAGTGCTTTGTACCCAAAAGGGAGTGTAGGTCTTGGTGTTACAGGTGTGCCAATCACAGCTTGGTTGACTACCGCATTACCGGCGGAAATAGTTGGGATGTGAGGGACTATTGTAGAATAGGCCATCTGGAGGGGAAGAGTAGACCTTGGGCCAACGGATGATGTGCTCGGACCAATGGGCGGTGTGGTCATAAAAATGGTGGTACCGGTAAAATGGGGGGGCATGGTGTAGGAAATAGGTGTGTCAGCACCCATCCCTGTTCCATAAATATCTCGCACCATGCGCGATAGACTTTGAACAATGTCCGTGGTCCAAAAAGGGTCGTCAGCTAAAGGGTTTTGATGAGATCCAGTTGAAATGTCAGAAGGATTGACAACGAAAAATTCACCAGCGGAATTCAGTTGGAGGACACATCGTTCATATCCCTCCGGAATGCGGAAATCTTCTGGAGACTCTGAAACAATTCAAAAATTCTCTAAAGGAGTGGGAACTTCTTCCTGGGAAGTTGTAGTGTCTTGAACCTCACTCTGTTGAGGAGATTCCTCCATAGAATGAGGGGGTAAAGGGGTGTTTCCTTCCATATTTTCTAGAGGAAGTCCCTGTAGCCTCCACGAACGGTGTGGAGGGTCGATGTTGGTGAAAAATATCTATGGCCAACTATCGAAAAGAAACAACATACGCTAATAGAATCTAAGAATCACAACCAAGAAAACAGGACCTTCTCTCGATGATCGTACTAGTTGGTGATGAAATCCAACGTCGCGTGATCAAGTCAAGAAGGGGTGGGGATAGGGTGGAACAGTTACAATGGCAAACCTGCTTAACGGACTTACGCCTTGGTGCAAGCTTCCATGCAGTAATTGTGTATTTACCCTCCAAGGAGCCTGAGTGAGTTTGACCAATGTCTGCTCCAGGTACAGTGAGACTTCCCTTCACTGTCACCTTTTGTAATACCCTAAAGATTATGGCCACTAAGGTTACCAATTCGCAGTCAGCCCCTGGGCGGGAACATTCGACAGTCTGATCCGAACGTATGGGCAGGGTATCAAGCCCGAAATCAACTAAAAGGATTCCATGCAGTAATTGTGGATTTGCCTTTAAGCGATCCCCATAATACAATCTGACCACCACAATCAGTTGAACTATGGAGGGATAATCTCCGTAACTCACCCGAATGCGACCTCGTGCGTAACCCCTATGTGAGAGGGGGATCCCAGGAAGACTTATATGATAATTGGATTTGACTCTCCCTAACTCAGGATGCTAATGTTTTTTTTGGAAACTTTGGAGAGTTATGCTCACAGCCTAATCCAAAGTACTAAGCCTAGTCTACTGTTGGTGGAGGATCCTAGAAAAGAAAAAGTTCTAGATAATTTTTAATTAGTGTTCATTTTATAGTTGTTCTTTACTCAAAAGGGGTGCATGGAAGTGAAACGAATGGAATTATGACTCGGTCCCAAAAATGCATCAGAGATGATAAGCAGTCATTTCTTTTCAATGAACATCTATCTAAGGGAGAGAGAGAGTTCTTTCCACTAACAAGCACTAATAAGGAATGTCCTCAAACAAATTTTCTTCAATCAAATCCTGATGTGATGCTAAAACTTTTGAGATGCCTTCTCACATGCACAATCAATCATGAAGATGCTTTTTTTATTGTTTGCATATGAATAATGATTAATTCAAAAACAATGCTCGTCTTGCCAATTATCTTCTTGGATGAATGGAAATCATACCAACACAAGCAAGAATCATACAAACAATACATCCTCTCGTTGTGATCAAAACAAGAAGCGAAAGGAAAGAAACAATCAAAGAGAAATCAAACTTCACACCAAAAGAAATGTCGAAGAACAGTGACCTTAACTAAAACCAAATGAAAAGATATGTAGACCTTTGATGACCTTCACCAGCGTTTTTCGTTCAATCGAAGAGGAGAGAAAGACAATGCATGGGTTTCAAACTCCAAATGGCAGAAAAACTCAACAAGAATAGTGAAGAAGGCTACAAAATCTGAACAACAAGATGTTTGTTCTTCAGAAAAGACAGATGTCAAAGCTAGAAAGGAAGAAGGATTGACTCACAAGGTGACCCAGCAAGAGAGACACAGAGGAAAGACCCTGAAAAAACAATTTGGAAAGTTTATTGGCCAAAGGAGGGCTGGCTCTCTGTTGTCAAGGACAAGAAGCGTTAGAGTGCTATGTGTAAGGCTATTAGGGAGCGCTGGTGCTCTGTTAACATAGGGACAGGGGCACCAGGTTCAAAAAGCTCCAAAAAGTGTCAAAAATCCAAAAATTGCAGTTCAATCTCGACAATTAGGCTAAGTGTGACGGGGTAGGGAGTCAATCAGCTCATGAAACTAATCAAAAGAGGAGTGAACCAGGTCTAAAACAATCAAGGGGTAGAACAAGGTCAATGAGGAGAAATCAAAACAAGAAGTTTTGATTCGAGGCTTCTCCCCAGTGGAGTCGCCAGTTTCTGTTGTAGGAAAATCTCCCTGCGGACATGTAGATTGCCTCAAAGAGCTTGACCCCAACTCTAAGACAGAAAATGCTTAACGTGGACACTGACTTTCTTTCAAATCTACACAAACTAATACATGAGAAGGAAGGAGAATAGAAGTACCTCTTTATTGACGTTTGTCCCTGCACGCTCCAAGTTGAGCTCCAATCCTCTGCTCCTCGCTGAGTCCCGTAGACAAACAAGATACGACCACTTCCTACTCTATTGATATTAGCTTGAAAATAGATCTATCTATCAATGATAGGTTCATGTAAGATCAGACACAAACTAGAAAGAAACGGGCCAAGCATGTCATATTAATGAGAATAACGACAGTAGTACTTACAATCATAGATGCGAATGCGACAACTTCGTCAAGTCCCCTTCGTCTAACCCTTGCTCGAAAGATCCACAACCTGGATGACAGCAACTTCACTGATCACTCTCCTTTTACTGAGTGTGTGTTTTCTATGAGATCATAGGTTTCATGCTAGCAATTCTTCCCCCTTTTCACCATCATAGAGCCTTCTTATATAGGTTAAGAGGAGCTTAACCTCTTGAGTTATCTTTAGAACAAGTTGAGGAACTCCCTCCTTAGATCAGGGATCTCCTAATGGAACCAAGAATTCGAATGCAACTGCCTTCTAAACTTGAAAGATCCTCCCCTTATTCTCCTCAATGGGCCAACTACTGCCTCAGATTAGGCAGCACTCCCTCAAAAGGGGCATGAGAGCATTGTAGCGCTCCCTAGGAAGCTTGAGGGGAGCACCAGCGCTCCAAGGGTGGATAGCACTCCTTCAGAGGGGAAGATGAGTATTATAATGCTCCCTGAGACCTTATAGGGGAGTGCCAACGCTCCTAAGGCTGATGTAAAGGAGATCTCACCTTCAAAACCTTTATTCAAGAGATCCTTTCAGGTGATAAGAGTTCCTTGTCTTCAATTAATCAATTTCCTTTCTCCAAATCTAGTGTATGAGATGTTGTAAGTGCCTCCTTAGTGTCGTCATTATGGCAGTATGCTTGAACAACATTTGTGACACTTGTGACCAACTTGCGACACTTGCGAAAGTTGTAAGGAATATGCGACACTTACGACAGTTGAGAGGAACATGCGACACTTATCCAGTTGAGTAATTTTGACGTGTAACAACATCTACAATTCCATCCAAACTTTGCACATAAAAATTGCCTTAAACAATTTTGTGCAGCTTTTTTGTTGTACACATATATATTATATTGTTCAATATATTAACTACTATGCTCATGTGCACAATTTGACGATGTTTTGGTTGCAACAAATGTATACTCGACCCCCTTCGGGCGTGTATGTGCCAATTGAAACTCTCCTGCTTCTACCTCTTCTTTCATAAATGATGGCACAATTGATTGTCTACGATACAGTAAAAAATTCTCTTACATATGTAGACATTTCCTCAATGCTGCCTTTCGAACCCTCAACAACACAATTGTACATTGTACAATTAGACAAACTGTATTACAAGATGTGCTTCTTGGGTTGGCAGAATTGCCATATAAAATATACCTACAGAAAAAGGCAAACAATGTCTACATGTTACGTGACTTTCGCGTCCATAACAAATTTACATTAAATGAGGACAATGGCATACTGCATATTGACTGAACCAAAAATAAATAAATTCATATCATGCGTTGACAAGAAATGAAACAATCTTATCTGTATCTGTCCATGCTACCCAATCAAAATATGAATAGAGTTTTTCAGTGCCATGGAAAAGTGAACTGGAAGCGCATAAGATTGTTCAGTCTAGGAATGAGAAGCACGAGGAAAGACGTCATACAAAGTACCCAACTTTGAATAAATCAGGTCCATCCTTTGAGCCGTCAAAATGGCTTTCTCCTCTAAACAGAACCATCAGGCATTTTCAATAATATTACAAATTTGGCATTGTTCAAACTCCATTAAGTTAAATGATGACACTCTTTTCCATAACTAGTAATGTTAGAGAATTGTCAGGTCAACGTGATCTTGGTTCATAGTACTATCAGAAGAAAATGTTCATAGTGATATTGGTTCATAGTAATATAGTAATCGACAAATTTCTTGGTGCCCATTTGGGGATTTGGTTATAGATGGGATACAATGCACAATCTTCGCTGATTTTTTCCTCTCTTGTGTTTGGCAAACTTTTGTTCATGTTCTTTCATACTGTAGTTCAAGCTTCTCATGGGCCCAGTTTTTGAATTATGGTAGGATGATAGATTCAAGATCTTAGCAGTTTTTCTATGATCTTAAAGAATATACAAGACCTTCCTTGCCTTTTAATGTAAGCTCTGTGAAGAAATGTAATATGTAGTTCATTTTAGCACTTTTATTTGATTGATGAAATTACCAAAATTCTTCTTCAGAAATATTTTGAAATAAAAAGATATATGCTAGCTGAAATCGAATGGGACTATGATATCAACCACAAAAATTAAAATTAAAATTCGTCATTGTTATACTTGTGGTCAAGTTGATAGTACAATAATTTTACCTAAACAACCCTCCATTGATTTTTCTGTATCTTTTCGATGCTTCTCTTATGCAAACACATCTTGGAAAGTATAACTATGACTCACTTTCTCTATTCCTTGATTGAAGAGCTTGTTCACATGTCTACTGTACTTCATAGTTACTGTTAAGACCATCAATGGGGCTTTGTTAAGACCAATTCCTGCTTCCGAAAATTTCCCTCCCCTTTCTTTTTCCCCTCTAATTTCCCTTTCTGGTTACTTAGTCATTTTTTGGAAAATGTCTAAGTGCACGAGTTGGCGGATTCACACGTTCACATTTCCACTGATGCTTTTATATCATGAGTCCGACCGACCACTTCCACATTCCATACTCAACCAATTTTTTGATCGTGGGTTCCCAACCAGGTGGGTTGAAGATTGCGCTTCCCCGATATACAAATTGACAACCAAATTCCCCTTTCTTTTTCCCCTCTACTTTCCCTTTCTAGTTACTTAGTCATTTTTTTGAATATGTCTCATGCTTTTATATCACGAGTCCGAATGACCGCTTCCCCATTCGATACTTAGCCAATTTTTCAATCGTCGGTTCCTAGGTAGGCGCGCTCAACATTTTGCTTCCATTGTTCCGTGACCTATAAACAACACCCGGAGTTCCGCGATATACAAATTGACCGCCAAATTCTGCCATCATGCCCTGTTTCGTGTTACACATTTTTCAGTCAAAAGTTCGGAGACATACAATTTGACCATCGGGACCTCACATCTCTAGAGTATAAATTGTGACCCTATTTTGAAGACCGACTGATCAGTTTCCATACTTGGCCATTTCTTGTAATCTCTTTCGCGGGTCATCGGGTTGGCGGGTTCACGAAATCTCCAATCCTTAATCGCTCTTCGCCATCCCCCCCACCTTCACACTTCTTTCTAAATATGCAATTATTAATCTTTAATGTTAATGTTTCATCATGTATGAATCATAAAGATTGTCATTAATGAGCGAAAGGCTCGAGGAGATCTCCCATTAATACAAATTGAACCAAGATTTGTGGAGGGTTATATTATCGCTTCTGAATGTTCATTTCAAACATCATGGAATCTCTTTCACATGTCATTGGGTTGGTGGCTTCATGAAATCTCCAATCCTTAATCGCTCTTCGTCGTCCCCGCCACCTTCGCACTTCTTTCTAAGTATGCAATTAGTAAGCTTTAATGGTAACAACTCATTACGCAGGAACCATAGAAATTGTCATTAATCAGCAAAAGGCTCGAGGAGATCTCCCATTGATATGCATTCAACCAACATTTTTGGAGGGTTATATTATCCCTTCCGAGTGTTTATTTCAAACATCATCTGGAGTAAACAGACATTCTCGTCAAATTATGGCAGTCGCTGGACAACAGTTCCGTCGAGATACAATAAACACCTTTAGGCATGATGACCAAAACTTACAGTGGTCTAGGGCATATTATTACTACTCATCCCCTTCCGTACAGAAGGAAGTAAGGATATGGTCCCTTAGTGTGCCGAGAGATATATTTCAAGCTAAATAATTCCAAGGCAACCCCCCCTGCTCAGACAACCCCCCTGCGTTTATTTATTTTATAACCCTATAAACATGTATATCCTGCCCCCTGCATTTATTTTTTTTGTAACCCTATAAACATGTATATCCTGCATTCTCTCTGTATATCCATTGCCTGCTCCAAATTTCAAGGATTTTGCAGAAAAGCACGAAAGAATGGTCGGTGCAGAGGTTGATGCGGTCGATTTTGAGCCAGAAGAAGATGATCTGATGGATGATGATACGTCGATGCATGATGGCAATGCAGACGTTGTTCCCACTCCTAAACCCAAATTGAAATCCACCATAACGGGGGGCACTTCCCAGCTCAGCGATGGCGGCCCTAAGAAGACCAAAGGAAGGGGTTTCAGAGAAGAAACTGACGTTGAACGTAATAGTCACTTTGCAGCATCAGAGTTTGAGTATCTTGACTCAGATGGAGGTCTTGGCCCTCAGAGATGTATCCTTTACTTTCATTTTTAGGGTTTTGGATTAGGGTTTGGATTTGTCCCTGAAGTTTTTTACTGTAAGGAGATGGTCTCTTGGTGCGTCGATAGATATATTTCAAGCCAAATAATTATTCAATTGCGGGGCCAGTCTCCTGTTCTGTGGAGATACAATTAACATATTAGGGGGTGAGGACCAGAACTCCCAGTGTTCCAAGGAATATTCTTACTACTCATCCCCTTCCACCCAGAACGAAGTAATTTGGCCTCTAGAATTGCTCGTGTAGGATGTGTCTCTGAAGTCTTTGACTATAAGGAGGTGGTCTCTTGGTGCACCAAGAGATATATTTCAAGCCAAATAATTATTCCATTGCGGGAACACTCTCATGTTTCTTTGTCACCTCAGGTCTTCTGCAAGATGTTGAGATTGTCGAAGCCAACATTGACCTTCAGAGGAGAAGATTGCAAGGAGTTCCTAAAAAAGCATGACAATCAGTTTTGTATGCATGTTCAAGAGTTTGTCGATGCCTTTTGCATGTTGTTGCACTAGATGAACAACACATAATTGTATGCATGTTTTTTTTTTTTAATTCCTCTACTTGTATTTATGACAAGTATGTTCAATGCTTTGGTGCAAAGAACCCAATCCAATGTCTATGGATAAATATATATTACCCACTATTTTTCTTATGGATTTACTATTAAAAAATTCCCTTGGAATCTTGGTTGGGGCTTCTTTGTTGGATTTAACACCTCTTCTCGTTTGCATGGTTCGATAGTCTCGTAATTCTTAAATATTGTATTGACTCAAGTAATTTGATCAAATATTAAGCATGGAACAATTATATGACAATGCATTGTGTCGATCACATGAGGCTTCTACGAAAACATAAATGAATTTCACACACAGTTTCAAACCAACATTAAATTCCATTTGTAATGTAGATAGAACATAGCAACACTAATTCACGATGCGGGAGTTGGGGCCCCACCTAAGAAGTTTCGTTCTCATCTCAACCTTACTGAGAAAACAATCTCTTATTTACCTCTCACTTCCTTGATTCCTTCACTCGAAAAGGAAGCATACTATTGGTTGTCCATCCCATGGCCTTTATTTGAGCACTTTTACTTTATTAATGAAATTACCAAATTTCTTCTTCGCAAATATTTTGAAAAAAAATGATATATGCTAGCTGAAGTCAAATGGGGCTATGAAATCAACCACAATATTAAAATTCAAGTTCGTCGTTGTTATACTTAAGATCAAGTTAACAGTGCAATAATTTTATTTCAACAACCCTCCATTGATTTCTCTGTAGCTTTTCGATGCTTCTCTTATGAAAACACATCTTGGAAAGTATAACTATGAATCACTTTCTCTATTCTTTGATTGAAGAGCCTGTAGAGCTGTCTAATTGACTTCATAGTTACTATTGCTCCTAAAGTCTGCACCTGAGTGCTAAAGGGCAGAGCCAAGCCACAGGAAATTTGGAATGGTCATTCTTTTGAATTTGTTGGTGAGTTAGAGGGTTGTTTCACCAAGACAAAAGCATGGTCAAATTGGCAAGATGATATGGATGAGGGTTCTCCTTGGTTGGTAGCAGAGTAATGACAAACAAGTGAAATAATAGAGATAAAAATAGAGGGAAACAACAAACCATTCAATGAATAATCTGCTGCAAGAAGTTTAATACTTAAAATAATATTTCAAGGCATTAAACAATGTATCAAAAACACAATTACTCCCACAGGTTGCAATAAAAACAAATCTTCATCAAAGCATTAGATGACGCACCCCAGTCGCTTGAAATGACCAATAGCCCAATCTACCAAATCGACCTCCCTATTATTAGATCGACAAAGATGAATATTATGGGATCAAAGAATTTTTTTGTGTGAGAATTGAATTCGAAAAAATTGTTACTTATTCTAGTTTTTTTAAGGCCTTATCACAGTAAGAATGCAAAATTATCCTAACCCACTGTTATCTACAAAATCCAAACATCAATAGCCCCTGTAAATCAACTATACATAATTATAGCCAAAAATCAAGTTATAGTTTATATTTGCATTTGCTCACACCCTTTTTAATGATACAAGCACAATACAAAACGAGTATGTGGATAAAATATTGGGCTAGAAAATGATGATTTTGCAACAATGGGGCTTGTTTGAGACCAATTCCCGCTTCCGAAAATTTCCCTCCCCTTTTCTATTTTCCCACTCTCTTTTATCCCCTTCTTTTCCCTCTTCTATACTTAACCGAATTCCCCTTTCTTTTTCCCCTCTACTTTCTCTTTTTGGTTACTTAGTCATTTTTCTGAAAATGTCTAAGTGTGCAGGTTGGCGAACTCACGGGTTCAAATTTCCACTCTGTTGGTTGTGGAGCCTGATTATCTTCCTGATTCAGACGTCCTTGCTTTCAGCCGTGTTTATACCCCATGAAGTATTTACACCCCAGAAGTATGTACACTCTTCCACGCGGGGGAGTGCAGAGGGGGGGGTACCCCCTCTGTGGGGTCCGAGGGGCCTATCCCCCCGGCTGGGGGGTCTGGGGGCAAGCGGGCCCCCAGAGGGGGTTTGGGGGTGAAGCCCCTGAAGCAAAAATTGCCTTGTAAAAGTATATTGTAATTTCATTGTAAATCTGGACCATTCATTATAAGGTCGCAGATCTAACAGTAGAGATTATGTTAGGGTTTTTTGCCCTAGAAGGCAACCCTCTTTTATGAGG
>ML788362.1:522044-538125 GCA_009831015.1 Picea engelmannii
GTATATGAAGTATGAGAACCACTAGGGGTGGCATTTATAGATTTATTTTTAACCTATTACTTATTAAATATTTTATATATTGTTATATTTTTAACGCGGTGATCATTTTAAAAAATAAACATGATTGTCTGAAAACGTTGCTGAACGCGTTTTGATCGACAAATGTCTGGGAAACCAAGACTTTGAAGCAACAAATTCAATTCCGTGTGTAGATGTGACTTGTAACCTCACTTACTGCATTAAATGTTGCTGCGTGGGGTTGTTGTATACATTACTCCACCCATTATTATTGGATCTGAATTGTTTCAGATTCAACGGTGTACACATTACTCCACCCAAATTTTAATGCTTTATTGTGCTACTATTGCTCCAGGGAGGCTCTTTAAACCCGTTGTCCAAAATTTTCGGATTCAAATTGATTGTTCAAAAGTCGTAATTCTCTGCATTGGCGTTGTATGAAAATAATTCTGGAAAGTGACTGAGAGTAACATTTTTACAGGAAAGTGACTGAGAGTAACATTTTTACAGGAAAGTGACTGAGAATAAGTGACTTAACCCACTTTTATTTGCAAAGTTTTCGGATTCAAATTTACCACAAATTTTGACGAGATCCAAAATTTTAAAATTCCCAGAATGAACGTATCAATCAAATCTTTAGAGCTGATGTTTTATCAGCGTAATTGACGCAAAATAAAATGGTTCCATTATTTTTCGGATTCAAATTTACCAGAAATTATTACAGGATTCAAATTTACCACAAATTTTGACGATATCCACAATTTTAAAATTCCCAGAATGAACGCATCAATCAAATTAATGCTTGAATGGAGTGGGTTAACTCAGCAGCCATTTTCTTTCCCGATTTATTTTTCTGGTAAGTTTTTTAGCGGTATGGTTTTAAATTTTTGGTCAATCTATTAGATTTTTTGAGCATTTGAATTAATTGAAAATAAAACAAAATCTCAGAAATAAAATTTCAAAATGCATAGAATTTTAATCCATACCAAATTAAAAATACCCATTAAAATCTAATAAAATGCAAACCTATTTTTTTAACTGAAAAACAAATCTGTTTACTCCCAAGTTAACATATTCCTGTTTCAATTACCCCTTTCAAAGACTGTAAGAAAACATGCGCCACGTGAGTGAGTGATTCACAATTGAAAACTTCTATGCGTTTTCACACAATCAATGACATACTAACATTTTAAAGTGAAAGTAATGCTGCATGAAAATAAGATTTTTACAAGAATCTTTCCACGTGTGAAGTTTGAATTTCTCCTATTTCTTGCTTAATAGTTTCGGGGAAAAGGTTGAATCTGTCCATTTATTGATAACCAATATGGCTCAAAACCATGGCGATTTTAATTATTTAATTATTGTGTTAGGATGTGTTTTTTACAATGGAGGGAGATGTAACCATGGCGATTTTAATTATTGTGTTAGGATGTGTTTTTTTACAATGGAGAAATTATTGTGTTAGGATGTGTTTTTTTACCATGGAGGGAGATGTGAAACACTTTTTACTCCAATCAAAGAGATGTGTAATTTCAATTCTTTTCATTTTTGTGTTCAATATGGAATGGAATGAAAGCTTGAATCATAAATAAATTATTTCAATATCTAATTTGAGTTAACTAAATGTTCCACTTTAAGAGAAATATATTTAAGTTGTAATAATTTCATTGGACATTGTCTCTTTTTCATAGGTCATCTCTTTACAAAAATTAACCAAAATATTAGGGTTGTTATCTCTCATGGAAAATAATATTTCTAGAAGAATCCTTGATTATGTTACTAGCCTCTAGTTGTTCACAATTCTAGATCTCTCTCAAAACTAGTTATCAAGAAATATACTTGAAAATATAGGTTTTGACTTCCTTAACCCTTAATTGTGATAGGGTTTTGAACCTTCTAGAATATTCTTGAAACTTATCACATGGCTCGCCCCATATGCATGAGTAACATGGGCTAACATGGCATCTTCTCATGACATGGTGGTCAACATGATAGGTCAATTTGCAGGAGGCATAACTTTTGCATACAAGCTCTGATTGACACATAGTTTGCATCATTGGAAAGGTATCATAGTGTATAACACCATCAAGGGGGTGTGTAAATGTGTTGAACCTACACAGAATAGATCTAGCTAGGAATTGACATACATAGTTGCAGAGAAAATATGAGAAAAGAGAAGCAAGAGAGAAATAATGGAAGAATTATCATTAACCAAATGAATGAATGATAATTTACACATGATATACTCTGTATAACTCAACCAATTCTCACTGGAGGAGAATCAAATGCACCATAGTGGTGTTCTAGAGTGACGTGGACATACACTAGCAGTTATGGGAGTAAACTACCACCTAGTCTAGTCTCTCAGGCAGTTACGGGAGTGAACTGCCACCTAGTTGAGTTAACTAGTCTATCAGTCTTTAGTTAATTCACTGAAATAGAGTGAAGTGAGGAGGATATCAGGGAATCATGAGTAATGCGCTAGTCTGGTGATGATCCAAAGGACAATGCGCATTAGTTGGTGATGATCCCAATGTTGCATGGTGATAATACCAGCGTGGCATCTAGACTCCACTCAACTGATCAAACTAAAGTGTGAACTAAAGAGAATATCCTCCCTAGAGGAATATTCTTCCTAAAATATAGGAGACTGAATAATGACTAATAAACATAGGAAAAACCTTAGGAAAAAGAAATCTTAGGTGTGTGTGAAGTAACTCCAAACCCCCCCCTGAACATCACTATGGTGAAAATAAAGAATGGGTCCCATCAACGAGGCCATGTTAGGTACACAAATACAAAAAATACACTGAAATAAATGAGGAAAGGGGGAAAACCTTATGGGAACCCCCCCCCGCCCTCCCCTCAAAGTACAATGTATGTAAAAAGAAGAAGTGACAATTGCTAGGAAACTGTGTCCTTCACTCCAAGACGACTGCACAGAGAATGGAACTTCATCTTAGTGAAGGTCTTGCTGAAAATGTTTGCAGTCTGTGTTGCTGAAGGACATAATTGTAGGTCGATTATCCCCTCGTGTACTAATTCTAGGATGTAGTGCATGCGGATCTCGATGTGATTCGTCTGATGTCTTCAAACTGGATCTCTGCAGAACTTCAGAGTTCTCTGGTTGTCACACCAGATGACGATCGATCGTTGAAACTGAATGCCCAACTCAGTCAGAAATTGTTCTAGCCACATAGCCTAAATGGTTATGTTAACCACCCCTCTGTACTCTGCCTCGACTGAAGATAGAGAAATAGCATCATGCTTCTTACTCGACCAACAGATAGGCCTGAAACCAAGACTGAGTGAGTAACCAGATGTGGACTTGTGATCAATGATATCTCCAACTCAGTCATAATCAGTGAAATCGATGAGATCCAATGTAGAGTCTGCTACATCATGAATCCCAAAGGTGATGGTTCCCTGTACGTATCGAAGGATACACTTTGCATCCTTCCAATGTAGCTCATGCGGCTCCTGCATGAACCTAGAGACTGCTCCAACTGCATAGGAGAGGTCTAGTCTGGAGTGTGTGAGATACAACAAGCTCCCCACTAGTTGTCTGTACAGTGCGATATCAACCAGTGGAGTGTCCCCTCCATCCTCAAGTTTGACTCCTGATAGGAAATGATTTGGGGAAGACTTGCAATCTGTCATGTGAAATCTCTCAAGGAGATCTCATGCATACTTGGACTGAGACAGTTTGATGCCTGATGCATCCTGACTGATATCGAGTCCAGGGAAGAAATGTAGCGAAACCATTTCCGTCATCAAGAACCTATCATGTAGAATCCTCTTGACTGCAAAAATCATTGAAGTCGAGCAATCGGTGATCAACAAATCATCAAAATACAGAACTAGGAGTAGAAGTGAGTCAGTCGTCATGAGCATGTAAACATTCGGGTCTGACTTACAATGTACAAAGTTCTGTGACAACAGGTAGGAATCCATCTTGGAATACCATGCCCTCAAAGCCTGCTTGAGGCCATAAAGAGACTTCTTTAGTCAACAGACCAAAGACGAATCCTGCATAAATCCCTGGGGTTGTTCCATATAGATCTCCTTAGAGAGATCACCATGAAGAAATGCATTCTTCATGTCCATATGATGGATTTCCCATCCCTTGGATACCGCAATGACAAGTGTCAAATGTATGGAATCCATCTTCGCTACTGGAGCGAAGGTTTCATCATAGTCAATGCCATGCACCTGTTGAAAGCCTTTGGCAACTAGCTTGGCTTTGTATATGCTAATTTGTCCATCCATTGCGCTCTTGGTCTTGTAGACCCATCTGCGCTTGACAAGTTTCCTTTCTGAAGGAAGGGGAGCCATATCCCAAGTTTGGTTCTCGAGGAGAGAGTTGTACTCCTCCTGCATGGAGGATTCCCAAAAGGGATTTCCAGTAGTCTCGCCATAAGACTGTGGATCTGAAGACTGAACCAATAAAAGATACTCGGGTGGCATTGGTTCAGTGGTAGTGAGTGCAAGAGCTCATTGAAATCAGATCGAGTCCTCCTAGTATCAGTTAGATCTCCAACAAGATCCCTTGCATCTTGAAGAGTAGTTTGGGCCCACTTGGGCCTCTACTTTGGCTCTGCATCTGCATCTAGATGCACTGAATCTACATCTGATTGTACTAACTATGTATCTGGATCATCTGAATCCTCTGAATCAGAACTCTCATATGAAGAAGAGTTGTCATGTGCATGCTCATCATCTCTGACAAGTGGAAGAATAAAAATGTTTGCATGCAGTTGTTGAGGTACATGCGAGACACTTTCCTCGAATTGGACACTACGTTCAATGATGAACCGGTCTGAGGAGATATCAATGAATCTGTATCCCTTCACATCGTCGGGGTATCCAACAACGATACACTCTGTGCTCTGTGGATCAAGGGCCTTCCTCTTCTCATAGGAAATCTTGGCCCATGCATGTGAACCGAAAATACGGAAGTGGGTCACTTTTAGTTTGAGGTCGCTCCAAGCCTCGTAGGGGGTCTTATCCTTGACATATCTATGGGGAGATCTGTTTTGGATGTAGGTTGAACAATTAAGTGCTTCAGCCCATAATATCTATGGAAGTGACTTTGCATGTAGCATGCAAGATGCCATATCTTTTAGAGATCTATTTTTCCGCTCAACAACTCTGTTTTGATACGGAGTATAGGGAACCATGTGCTGCAACTCAATCCCTTCCCCGTGAAAAATATTTTGTACCTCATGGTTGACATACTCTGTTATCATTTCATAGGATTTTGATTTTCTTTCATGACTATGTCTCAACAAGGGCTTTGAAATATTTGAGGTGTTGAAAGACCTCTGATTTTTGCCTGAGAAAGAAAATCCATGTGAAGCGTGAGAAATCATCAACAAAAATGAGAATGTACCTTGATTTATTGATTGATGGATACGTAAAAGGGCCCATGAGGTAACTATGGATCAGATCTAAATGAGAGGAATCCCTCCGAGTCTTTCCTTTGTCGAATTTCTCTTGAGGGTGTTTTCCAAGAACACGTCCCTCACAAATTCTTTTGGAGAAGTGGATGTCGAGTAGACCATCAACCATTCCCTTCTTGCTAAGTTGTTGCATATATCTGAAATTTAAATGTATGAACCTTTCGTGCCATATCCTACTACTTTCATCAGCATGGGTAAGCAGTAACGCAAAATCTAGTTCAATAAATTCAGAAAATGTATAGAGTCTAGATTGATGATTTACCTCACCGGTAGAAACCTTGGAATTGGTTTTTATGTCATAGATATCCACTGCATTAGGTGTGAATATGACTCTATTTTCAGTGCCATAGTTAGTCATCTGATACACAGAGAGAAGATTGACAGAAATTTTGGAAACATGAAGCACATTCTCGAAGCTTCTGTTTGTGAGTTCAATTCTTCCTTTGTCGGTGACTTCGAATGGAGAGTTGTCCCCCATCAAAATAGGAGGACATTTGCATGCATCCAATGAAGAATATACTTCTTTTTTAGCAGCCATGCGGTGTGATGCTCTTGAATCTACGATCCAAGCATTGGGAGAGGAGTTGATGGAAATCAAAGCATGTCTAGAATTATCTTTCTTGGGATTCTGATCTTCTGGCTTCTTCTTCTTGGCACCCTCGGGGATGCGATCTCCAAGGTTGTTTTGCTAAAGTATTTGGGTCATTAGATCTATCTGTTTTTTCATACATGCAGATTCTGGATGGAATCTCTTATGGCAATAAGTGCATTTCTCCCCTTTTCTTCCCTTTCCACCTTTGGATCAAAAAGCATCGTTGAAGGGTTTTGAGTACCTTACTTCTTCAGATTTTCATGTGCTTTCATTTTGTCTTTATCTTTAGATTTATGATATTAATGACCACTACCATCTTGCACAGTAAGTGCATGCGCCTTTGGGCCTTTGATTTTTCCCATATTGATGAGCTTGTTTTTCTCTTGTGTCAGAGACTTGATAAAGTCCTCAAGAGATGGCATCCTCCAGGTGGCTCCAAAGGAGAATCTAACTGAATTAAATGTGGATACAAACATTGGGTATTCTGGACCAAGTTTGGAGAGAATGGTGAGAACCATTTTTTTCTCCTCCTTAGATTTATCAACCCCACAAGCCTTGAGTTGTGACAACAAATCCTTATATTTGGTAAAGAAATCTTGGAGATTGTCGAAGCTTTTTGGATCCAATGTGAGCAATTCCACCTCGACCATGTGTCCCATCATCTCATCTTGTTTGCCAAAAATCCCTTCCATGGTGGTTCAGGCTTCATTGGGGGTTTTACAGGAGGATATGTGAAAGAGGAGTTCAGGAGAAATGAGACTGCAAATTATTTTGAATGCTTCAGCCATTCGATTTAGATACTTGGATTTTTCTATGGATGATGTTGGTTTTGCCTCTGTGTTCATGGTTAACCTATACAATCGTCTCCTTCGAAAATGCATTATCATCTTCTCCTTCCATGCAAAGAAGTTGTAAGGTGTAAGAATGAATTCTTTTGAAAATTCCATTTTTCAGTTGTCTTCAATCTTCAGTACCTACAAAAATAATTTGGTGTGTCTTTTCCCTGGCAGTCCATCGACTCTGATACCATGTAAATCTGTTGAACCTACACAAAATAGATCTATCTAGGAATTGACATACACAGTTGCAGAGAAAATATGAGAAAAGAGAAGCATGGGAGAAATAATGGAAGAATTCTCACTAACCAAATGAATGAATGATAATTTACACATGATATACTATGTATAACTCAACCAATGCACACTAGAGGAGAAGCCAATGAGCCATAGTGGTGGTCTAGAGTGATCTGGACACACATCGATAGTTACGACAGTAAACTAGCACCTAGTATAGTCTCTCGGGCAGTTACAGGAGCGAACTGCCACCTCGTTGAGTTAACTAGTCTATTAGTGTTCAGTTAACTGACTGAAACAAAGTGAAGTGAGGAGGAGATCAGTGAATCATAAGTAATGTGCTAGTCTAGTGATGATCCCAAGGACAATGCGCATTAGCTAGTGATGATCTCAATGTTGCATGGTGATAATACCAATGTGGCATCTAGACTCCACTCAATGGATCACACTGAAGTGTGAACTGAAGAGAATACTCTTCCTAAAATATAGGAGACTGAATAATGACGAATAAACATAGGAAAAACCTTAGGAAAAATAAACCCTAGGTGTGTGAAAGGTAACTCCAACAAGGTGCACACAAATTTTAGACACCAAAACCCCCAAAAATGCCATTTAATGCCTCAAAATGGCTCTAGAAGGTTCTGAGCCGTAATTTTCCGAACTAGGGCCTACCACCAAAATGACCTTGCAAGTTGATTCCTCCCATTTTTTCCACTCGAAAAGCATTGAGATAGATGAAAAACAATATAATGATCCAATCCAGATCATCAAAGGTTCATATATTTCTCATATGATTTCTGATTGGGATGCCATTTTTTGCGATGTAAAGAGCACAAAGAGAGCTTTCTAGTGAGAAGACTTACCGTTTCATTTAATCATTTCAATGATTTCATGGTTAACAAGGATGGCTTCGAAGGAAATCCTTGGAAATCATTCTTGCACTTCTAGGTCTCGAATTTCGATTATATTAGTGGTGTTGGAATCACAATCCCACAAAACATACAATTAGTCTTTTTCGGAGATGAAAAATCTTCTTTGACCAATACCCAAAATTGTGAGCAAAGGCTTTTTTTAATGAAAGTTTAGACCTCGTTCTCACTACTTCTCCACCCATAATTTAGTTATGTCAATTCCTATGACCACTGTGTTATATAGGCTCTTAATCCATCCATTAGAACTAAGGTCATCTATTAGTGGTTGAGAAATATTATCCCGTGAAAACAACCAATTGACATTTAAAGCACTTGACACTGAGTAGCGATAGGTCATGGGATTTTTAATTACCTTTCTAATTCCTTAGAAAAACAATTAGAAAGACTATGCATTTAATGATCAATCTTGGATTTGTGTAGGACTTGTTAGCTGTCATGCATTGTATATGCCAAGGAAAATCATTGAAACATTTTTTTAGTTGTGAGGTTGTAGCAAAAGGAAATGATCTCAAGATAAAGGTTTTAAGATATCTCTAACAAAGTCACTAATTCCAAAGAAAGTAGGCTAGAAAAGAACTTAAAAAACTAAACTACCTCAACTGGGTCTCCCCTTGCTGAGTGGAAATTGCAAGAAGTGAAAGCATGCTAATCTTAAATTGTTATGTTCCTGGTCTGAGATGCGTGCGCCCAAGGTCTGTGGCAGAGGTCTAACAACAGGTATATTCCCTGATAACTAGTTATGAGAAAGAACTAAATATCCTAGCTACTTGACACTGGCAACAGAATTAGGAATCTTCCAGAGATTATTTTCCCTAATGTCCAAAAAACCTAAGCTTTTCAGTTTCCCTATTTCCATCAAAATGTTTCCTTTTAAATTGTTATGTTACATATTAAGTAAAGAAGGGACTACCCCTGTTACATATATAACTTTTCAAGCAACTTTGAGGTCCACATTGGGGGTGTGCGGTGTTTTGAATAACACTTTGAGGTCCTTTGGGGGCATGCGGTGTTTGGGTAAACACTTCGAGATCCTTTGGGGGCGTGCGGCTTTTGGTTTTTAGCTTCCTTTTTTGTGCTTGTTGGGGTGTTTATCCCTATTTTGTATCTCGTTTTGCAGCCTGCGTGCTAGTTTTCATCTTTGTTGTCTTTCTGGTTTCTTTTGGGGATTAAGTTGGATTTTGATTCCGATAGTTATGTTTGGAAATGGATTCTCGAATCCATTTTTGTAGAGAGGTGGCATGTGGAAAAGGGTAAACTTCCCTTGAAATGATTGACGGATAAATGTATTGCTTTCAGGGTAGTATAGTTATTAAGAGCCGCTAACCAATTGATTATTGTATAACCCAAGCCCGTTGAGGTTTTTCAGACTTCACGTACCTTATATAGAATAGATTCATCATCTATTGTTAAGCACACACCGAGAAGGAACGTAATGGAGAAATTTTCGGGTCGCCTACTACTTGTCTATAAATATTTTCATACAACCTGAACGAATGGAGAAATCTTCGGGTCGCCTACTTGTCCAGAAATCTTTTCATGAGAAATCTTCGGGTTGCGTCTTCTTTTCATACAACCTGTACGAATAGAGAAATCTTCGGGTCGACTTCTTGTCTATAAATCTTTTCGTACAACCTGAACGAATGGAGAAATCTTCGGGTCGCCTACTTATCCAGAAATCTTTTCATAAAAAACCTTAAAATGTTGAATAGCCCAGACGATAAAATTAATCCGAAGAAAACGCAAATATGAAATAATTGAAACTTTCGCACACAAAAGTGTTATCCGTACCTACATGCGTACCAACAGGCACGTGATACATAGTAATTAAGCCGCCCAATGCCCCGCAGAAACGGCAAAAGGGGCCCTCTCATGGCTCAAATTATTATCTCTCGACCTCCCAAGTCCCGCCCGTTGCCTGGACGGCATCCGAGGACTCAGTGGACTCAGGGGATGTTAAGCAGCATGTCAATTTGCAGAAAGTAAGAAAGACAGAAAGTATTTTTAATGTTCACAAGGTTAAAAATAGCCTATGGGACATATCGTTTTTCCATCTGGTTTTTGTATTCGGTCCTTTTTTCTGTGATGTTTTACAATAACCTCTCCCAGCTTCTCGACAAACTCTTCACTGAATAGATTATCTCAAGAACTAGCGGCCAGAATACCTGCATAATTTTCCTTGCTGTCTTTTAAGGCTTCACATTCTAAAATGAAATGTTTTTTCTGTTTCCACTTTTCCGGAAGAGCACAAAATACATACTCTTTCCTCCCACATTTCTTTTGGCTTTTTCGAGCACCGTGTTTCACAACGGAGTTGATGAGAATTAGTCCTTAATTAAGCAATACGAATTTTAGATCTCCAAGAAATATTGGCCCCTATGTACGCTTTTTGCTGATGGTTATGAGTGGGGATAAACTCTTCAATGTAGTACTTCTTCTTTCTCCCTAGCTCTTTCTCCCAAGTAGATTAAGACACCTCCCGAGTCCCGCCCGTTGCCCGAACGACATCTGAGGACTCCGTGGGGAAAATATGTACTTTTTCCGTTGGAGGGGACAATGATAACTAAATTAATAAGCTATTTAAAGAAGGTGGAAAACATGGATAACCAAAATTGGTCCAAGTTAGCTATGGAGGAGTTAAACAGTAGGAAGAAAGGAGGAGTTAAACAATAGGAAGAAACCTTGGATGAAACAAAATAAAAAGTGGTTGACTAAGTGGAATATCAAGCTGCATGAATGTTCTAACACCAAGGAAGAAATAAAAAGGTTGTGATTGAAAAATTTAGGACTCCGATGTGAATGAATCACTGTGGGTGTCAAAAAACATACTACATCAAGGAGTATAAACATGCCTATGTTTGGACATGGTGCTCCATGACACACAAATCAAGACAAGCTCATTATGCTTGCTCTCCTTTTGGCATGCATCCCAATGCACTATCCGTACTTTGCATCATACTTCGTGAACTCCTCATACTATGTGCTCGATCTTGAGATCTGTGTCCACAAGGAGATCCATGCCCACCTTAAATAGGCCATGGACCTGAATGTAGTCTACACCTTTGGTAACCGACGACATCAACTCAAAACTATATCCCGTGGAATCTCCGTCAAAGGTGGCGCTCATGGTGCATTGGTTAAAATGTTGTGTTATGTGGGACGAGGTCACGGGTTCAACCTCTCCCCCTTTGGTTCTTTTTTATAACTGCGGTATATTTGTTGTTAGCCCCCTCCACCCTCCCCCCGGGAATATAGGCGTTGGTTACAATGGATATCATATGAACCTTGGGTCAAGGGCTTAGCCTTCGGCCCCTTTTCCAGCCTACTAAACCTTACATCACTTCAAATATATTATGTGCCATAAGACTATTAAGTCATATTGTTTGGCCTATTGGTAAGTCGTGGTAATGTTGGACAGGAGGTTGTTGGAATACTAAGAGGGGGGGTTGAATCAGTATTGAACAATTTTTACCATTTCTTAATAAGAACATGTGAATATTAACTTCATCAGTAGTATATCATTTGCATTCAATATATCATAAGCAATATCAATCAACAATGCATAACAAATAACCACAGATACATAGTACACCTAAATTTACGTGGAAACCCAAATGGAAGAAAACTATAGAATGCTTTCTTATATATCAAAAATTACATTCATAAGAAGCACCAACTTCCAAATTCTCTAGCACCAACTGGAAGGAGGATCCAACCCCCTATTTATAGGTTCCAACTTGAAGGAAGCTACAACTCCTTGAATTCTCCAGCTACAACTAGGAGGCTCCAACCCCCTAGTTTACAGGCTCCAACTTGAAGGAAACTCCAACTCCCTATATTCTCTAGCTCCAACCAGAAGGAGGCTACAACCCCCTGATTTACAAGTTCCAACCTGAAGGAAGCTCCAACTCCCTATGTTCTTTGACACCAACCGAAAGGAGGCTACAACCCCCTTTCCCTGCCCCATCTTACTGCCTTGAAATATAAGTGTAGACTCAACCCGTCACTACCACTAATATTTTCACTTCCACGGTCACTGATACATCAACTTGTCATTGTCACTGATACATCAACTTGTCACTGTCAATCTATCACTGATATACCATCATCAACCTGTCACTGTCAATCTGTCACTGATACACCATCATCAACCTATCATTGTCAATTTGTCACCGATCAGTCTGTCACTGACACTCATACTCAACATCAACAAAACTAGATCCACTCACATAGATCATATGCCAAGAACATCTCTCAACCAAATTCCCAACATCACCAAAACATGTCTTTAGTCATGTGTCAAATATGTACCAACCATGTACCAAGATCACCAAGAAGTTCCTCAACATATATCATATCATCATCAAGATATGTGTCTAAACCATGTACCAAAGTATATCTCAAACCATGTGCCCAATATCCAAGATGATCCTCAAAACAAAAGATATGCCATAAACCATGAACCATGAGATGTGTCTCAACCATATACCATATCACTCGTGATATGTCTCAATCATGCCATACACCATGTACCATAAGATATGCCAAGATGTGTCTCAACATGTACCACCATCACCAAGACATGCCTCAAGCATGTATCATAACATCAATGATGAGCTTCAACCAAGTAGCAAGGAATGTGTCTCATACATATGCCATAACAACCAAGATCATATACCAAGTATATGCCTCACACATGTGCCAACATCACAAAGATGTGTCTCTAACAATAAACCGTAACAACCATACACAATGTACCAAGGATATATCTCAAGCATGTATGTACCTCAATCATATGCATCCATGTACCAAAGGGCCTTTAAGACATGCCTTAAGCATGTGCCAAACCATCCATGATACAAGCCTCAATAACACATAAAAACATACCCCTACTTATTAAGAAGACCTGGTACATATCATCACGGAATTGGAGCACGTCATCTTCAACAATCACAAGATAACATCTTCATTGAGTTTTACCACACCCTCGTTGGACAAAAACCTTCATCATGCAGGGCATCGTAGGACGAGTGTCGTACAACCCGCGGGGGTGCCTCGCAAGACACCTGTAGCCTGACCCATGGGGGTCAGCTAAATTAGGGTTTTCAGAAACCCTTCACTCTCCTCTGAAATTTTGAAACCTTCACCTTCACACTCCTTTGCTACCTCAGTTTTGCAGCGTCAAATTCACCAATAGATCACTTGCTCACTTGATAGATATTCAATAAACTTGTGTGTGTAAATATACTAATGATAGGCTCCTTGAAGTGTATTTATACTTTTCCAAGTGACTTCTTTCCTTAATTTTAGGGTCGATCTGTACTGTCTTGTTATAACTATTTTACCCTTAATTAATGACTTGTGACTTCTTGTTACAATCGTTTAGGGGTTTCTTAACCATTCTTCGAGGCTTTCAACTTCATGAAGGCATAAAGCTTTAACAGTGAGGAACTATGTGACATGCCACCTACCGTTGGAAACAACATGATAAGGATTATCCATCTATGAATGTGTTACATGTATTTTCATTGTCCTTCATCCTGTTATTCAATAAACTTGTGTGTGCAAATATACTAATGAGAGGCTCCTTGAAGTGTATTTATACTTTTCCAAGTGACTTCTTTCCTTAACTTTAGGGTCGACCTATACTTTCTTGTTATAATTGTTTTACCCTTAATTAATGACTTGTAACTTCTTGTTACAACCGTTTAGGGGTTTCTTAACGATTTTTCAAGGCTTTCAACTTCATGAGGGCATAACTCTTCAACCGTGAGGAACTACATGGCGTACCACCTACCATTGGAAACAACACGATGAGGATTATCCATCTATGAGGGTGTTACATGAATTTGTATTGTCCTTCATCTATTTTTTCTTCAAACGACTTCAGGATCCATGACCACACCTCTGGTTTTCTTGTAGACTTCTTCAAAGTATCTTCCCATGAGGGCCATGCTTAAAGCTACGCCATAAGGGCACCACTTTGGAGACTTCTCCAAATATACCCATCACTTATTCCTTCAAACAAACCCATTACTTCTAAAGGCTTATTTTGGGGTAGACCAGGGTTGACATCAATGACAACCAACTATCCAACAGAGGTTGGGGGTTCGACTCCCGTTGAGCCATAAAAATTTTAATATACCATAGTCATGAAAGGCCAATGTGAGATTGCCAGGTGTCAATATTTGATTGGTCCATTTGTGCTTGTACGATTTCCTTGTCACCTTGTCAACTCAGTTGTACAGACATGTACGATCATGCCACATGTCACCCTTCCAGTGGTGCCACTTGTCACCCCCTTTTTGGGCCTTTGACCTAGTTTGACCAAAACTTTGACTGGCAATATCTTTTGCATACAAACTCCATTTAAGGCGATTTTGCGCCATTGGAAATCTCTTGCCGAGCTCTACAAAATGAAGTAGTTTTCGAGAACATTTGAGATGGTCAAATTTCAAGCATTTATGGATCCTCCTGGACCTCTTTAAGTGTTCCAGATCCTCCTGGATCATCGTCATAGGAAATTAAATGGTAAGATTTAGGTTGTTAACTTCCCTGCATGTCAAAACATGGTCATGAATCATTAATGAAAGTCATTAATGTGATTATCTTAATAATGACCAATCTGATTGTTAATGCCAATAATTTATAGCAAATAGTGGATTGGATTATTAATCCCGATAATTTACAGCAAATGCCCAATTGCATTATTTACTGTGCATGGAGTTTTTAACTGTTATTGTTTTTTTTATTATTACTTATGTCAATAATTTATAGGGAACACTAGATTGGATTATTAATACCGATAACTTACAACAAATGTTACTGTGCATGGAGTTTTTAATTGTTGGTGGGTTTTTTTACTACTTAGGGTTCGATGATTAGGCAATCTAGTTACATTGACGCATAAATTTTTGGTTTATTTGCAATGTGGGGTTTTTAACTAAGCGTGGATTTTTTTACTATGTCTGTTCTTCTCCACTATGTCCCTTCTTCTTTATTGCTCGTAAGGTTATCAAGTTCTTTTTTTTACTACTTTTGTTCTTCTTTACTGGGATGGGTTCTTTACATCACATCATTTTAACATTTCAGATACCATTTTGGATTTTGCATGCTTATATTTCTTTTCCTTAGGTACTGAGGATATCTTACTAAGATGGACAAGGGAATTCGTACAGTGGTAGCTAAAGGATTGAAACGAGAAGTCAATGAAGGTACGATTCCTGCATGCCAATGGGATCAAAATGTTCAACTTTCATGGGATAAATACAAAATTGTCTCGGTAATGAAATATTATGTCGACCAGACCTGATTTTCATTAAAAAAATTGGTTCAATATATGATATGATTTTCATTAAAAAATTTCTTTCAACATATGATATCTTGATTTATTTGCAGTGTGGAAAATGGTGGAATACATCTATACTTATGCATTGCATGATACATCATTGCCTCCTTTGGATGCCCTATGTTGCATATATGTGTTCAACCAACATGATCACAAGGAAATAGTGACTCGACTTGAATATGACTATGGATCTATCATCCTCGTGGTCTTATGGATTTACAAATATGTAGATTTACAGTTTTCTGCCTAGAACAACCCTCCCGCTAGTAAAATTATTGTTATATCAGTTGGACGCTAAGCACTATGGAAACAAAGATAACAGTCAGGGTGAAGACATTACTTCCAAAACATACTCCTTTTTATATGGATTTGGCTGCTTTGATTGTTCCAACAACTCTCTGTGTTGATATAATTGTTATTTGAAAGGACTCCACAAAATTAGGTTTAATCATATACATGGAATGTGGTGGTTCGTTGGTTCTATATTTCTACCAAGGTGATTGTTCATTAGTTCTATATTTCTACTCGGGTGATTCCCCTCATACGATTTAGGAGGATTACTATGGTCAGATTCATGTAAAGCACAATTTCTCCAACTTTAAATGAAATCTATTGAAATCTATTCTTACATGCTAAACCTAAATGTAACCTATATTACA
>ML788362.1:545470-561285 GCA_009831015.1 Picea engelmannii
TCTTCGTAAGGCCATAACTCTCAAACCATGAGGAGTTATGTGACATTCCACATACCACTGGAAATGGCATGACAAGCACTATCCATATAGGATAGTTTCACCAACAATTTCCTTGATCTTCATCTCATTATTCCACATACAAGAATGGGTCATCCAACCATTCTTCTAGGATAACTCAATCTGCAAAGCATCTTCTCGTGAGGGCTTTCACCATAAGGGGACCACTTTGGGGTTCATCCATTTTGCACCTTATCAATCATGATAAGACAATAATGAGAGCATGGTTCCTCCAACCATTCTTCTAGGATAACTCAATCCTCAAAGCGTCTTCCCGTGAGGGCTTTCACCTTAAGGGGACCACTTTGGAGTTCATCAATTTGTGCACCTTATCAATCATGATAAGACAATAATGAGTCATCTGTACATTTTTCCAACAATGCATCGTATACCAATGAAACCACATCGATCCATCTTCATCATGTATCAATGACAACTCATTGATGCATCTTCATCATATCAATGACAACTCATTGATCCATCTACATCTATGCATTCTCATCAAGGACAATACATATTACATTAAATCAATCATCAATCAATCAATCATTTGGCATCAATCAATCATTTGGCATCAACCAATCACTTGACATCAATCAATCAAACCATTGGCATCAATGACAACATGATCCAACAAATAGCTTGTTCTAGTAAACCAGATATACCTCTTGTAGTATCCATCGATTCGAATTTACATGTAAAATATTGCTCTTCCCAATAAAGCAATTGAAAAAGAAGATTATACCAGAAAGAGACCCATGTATGTAGATATAAGAAGACCTTGTATGGATTCAAACAATTTGATGCAAAGTGTCTCGTATACAGTAGAAGCATGGTGACAACTTTCTATGACAAAGATAGTGTATCAAAATAGTTACTTAGAAGTCTAGGATGATGGATTGCTAATCCATGGAAAATTCTCATGATGATAGAAGAAGTGCTACTTGGATATGTTTCAGTTTGAGCCTTACCACAATGTCATGAGCTAACATGAAATAGAAGTTTTGAATTCGACCATGATATATTGTAATGATCAGAGCTATATGAAGCCTTCAAAGAAAACCAATGTTCCATGACAGACCGAAGTACATTGAGATCAAGCATTATATTCTTCGTGATGAAGTCCAAAAAAGAGAATTGGTTCTCCAATATATCTCCAGAGATGAGTTGATAGCAGATATTTTGGTAAAGCCTCTATCCAAGATGAAACGTTTGCGTACTCAAGAAACAAGTTGGGGCTCGTGGAGACGAATCCCTTATTGAAAAAGGAATATATTACTCCCAGGTTGGGAGGGAGCACTGATATGTTATTGATTTATGGAAATAAATTTTTCAGTTTGAAAAATGGTCTAGGATGAGTAGTTCCTTTCCAGTTCAGAAAGTGGTTTGAGATTTTTGACGGACAGTCATTTTCTAGTTCGGAAAATGGTCCAGATCGGACAATCATTTTTGTAATGAAAATGGTCTGATAGATTGTTGATGTACCATAGACCATGATTCCCCTTGTGGCCAGTGTGGGGGAATGGTCTAGGACAATCATTCTTATTCACAGTCACTCTGAGTAGTGGTCAAGTAGAATGGTTTGCCTTGTCGGGCAGTTATTCTTTCGAAGTTCACAGTTGTGAGTAGTTTCGAAGAATGGTATGTTTTGTAGGTTGGTGCAGGACAGTCATTTCCATTATTAAATGGTCCAGACAGTCATTCCCTAGGGAAGACTCATTCTATCCAGTTTTCACTATGATTAGTGTCGGAGGAATGGCCTAGTTAGGTGAATGGTCCAGATTCAGCAATCAGGGATAGGCATTCCCTAGGGTAGACTCATTCTCTCCAGGTTGCACTATGATTAGTGCCGGAGGAATGGCCCAGTTAGGTGAATGGTCCAGGCTAATAAATCAAGGACAATTATTTTTCTATGCTTGAGAAGAATAGTCCAAATATCCCATGGCTGATGTTTTACTTTCTGAGAGCAGATTCTCTTCCATATCTCACAGATGTGAGTGGAAGAATGGCCCAGATGACTTAGTTTATATCATGATATTGTTTTATGCAGGTTGATATCAGATGATATGATTGTTGTGGAGATTATATGTCTCTGGACAGTAGATGTATGCTACTGTGGTGGATGTGTTCCACTGGTTGCGACTATGCGTCACTGATTAAGTAGTCATGTGCTACTTGGTGTGGTTGTGTACCACTTGATAGTAGTTGTGTACTACTATGGATAGACACAGTTGTGTTCTATTGAATGACATTGTTCTGATTGCCATGAAGATTATCAGTACTGTTGGAAATGATTATAATCTAGATGGATAGTCATTGTGCTGGTGGATAGACATTCTCCAGGGGAAAAATGGTCCAAGATTTATTCTTCTAAGACGTATGTATGGATTAGAAGAAAAATCCTTGTAGCCCATGGCATCTCTTCCAACATCTGTTGGAATAGTTATTCTTATAGAACATATGTACGGATTAGAAGAATGGTTCTTGTATCACTCTATGGAGTGAGTGACTTATCCAACATCATGCTTGATTACTCAGATGGAGTATGGCCTTGAGAGATGATACAGTTGATGCTATCAAATGATGGTGCTTGTGATTTGATCATGAGATATCATGTGTGTCTATGATGATGCTACTGGTTGAGTGGTATGTTTGTGCTCAAGACCATTACGTTTAAATACCTCCCTAGCTAGGAGGGAGTGTTGATATTATGGTAGCTGCGGGAGGTATTAAAACTCCACATGTAACCCTGACAAGAATAAAATATTCTGGGAAGCAAGAAGAAAAACTAAAGCATTGAACATAACCCTAGAAGACAAGTCGGATAAAGAAAACAATTAATATTGAGTTTTTATCCTACAAAAAGAGAATTCGGCCCATACAACTAAGGAAAAGCAGTATAAATACAATATGCCAGATCTCATTTGGACACACATAGCTCGAAACTGCAGAAATCTAGTGTGCACTGCAAAAATTTAGTAAGTGCACAAGTCTGGAGAGTAGTTACAGCTGCAACTAGTGCAACTTGTATTTTCGGTTTTAGGCCTGGACTTTCTCTTGGTTATGGTTTGGACTTTTTTCCTTGTGTGCTAGCTCTGGAGAGAGGTACGCTACACTGATTGGCTATTAGGCCTATGGTTCTCTTCCATAATTATTCTATGTCAAGGTTAAGGTGCTCGGGGGTGGCTTCGGCCTATGGTTGGGTGACAATATTGCTATATTTTCTATGGTTAAACGAGCACACCTACTTTTCTAACAGAAACAACCACCATTGATCGGTTTTGGTGTTGAGAGACACACCCTAGCCTATCAGAGATACTATCTAGGTATTTCACTATGCTATTCAGGAGTATCCAGTTTGTAGTGTTTGCGTAACTCAACTAGTGAGGGTGCAAGGGTTAGTGAGGGTTTGGTGTAGCTGCACGAGGATAGATGTTATCTTGCATATTCCTTCTGACCTAGTTGAGTACTTTCTAGTGCGCATATTTTTATCAACCAGTCATCATATTTTGACGATGGAATCTCTTAGAAAGGAGCAGACAACCAGATAGTATGTGTCTCTTGAGGAGGGGAATTTGGGGTTTGAGAGGGAGTTTCGAATCAGATCCAAGGAAACCCTCCCGACCCAGTTCATCATTGGTCATGGTGCACATTTCGAGCCATATAGCAGCATATTTTGTCAGTGGAATCATTAGGGTGCACTCACTGAGCCCAGGAGGTGCACAACCCGCCAAGGGATGACATCTAGAGCTTCTGGCATCCAATCTTTAGTCTGTTAGTCATCAGTAGCATCCTAGAGGGCAGGGTTCTCCTTTTGGAATAGTTTCCAGAAGATTCTGACAAGTATAGCCATCAAGGTGAGTTTTCCAGAGTTGCAGCAGTTGTCGTGAGTTTCCAGAACTGCATCTTGTCGATCTATCCGTGCATGCGCAGATCTACCTTCATCATTTGATCATGATTATTTTATATTAGTTTATTTTATTCCAGTGATGATCCACGAGATCTAGCTGACGATTTCATCTACTTTCAGTATATTATTGTATTTCCTGCTATTTTCCCTCATAATACATATGAATGAGATGGTGTTTGTTCCTTATTCTTTATGCATCACATATTCTTCATAAACATTGATTGAATGAAACACACATGCAAAAATCACCAATCACGTTAAAACATTAACTCAAATGCATCCAGAAACCCCCAGAGTATCAGACCAGACAATGGATTTGACGGCTTAGCAGTGTTTCCTAGGCTAGCCGAGTTAGGAACATTACATCATTGATTCTATGCAAGTGAGTCTATGATTGAAGGGATGGGTGGGAAAGAGTTATGTATCTCCTTTACATTTAATGTGCCTATGTACAGGAAAGATTAAATGAATTCATTTTCTACCTCACTTCTTGATTTGTTGTCCTTAGAAACCTCAAAATCTTGTTGAAATCTCAATGTGTCTCTACTCGAAACCAATTATTTTGATTAAAAAATGAATGGCTTAGGTACCTTGCTAAAGACCTTGGTTCAATATTTTAGTTAAGGAAACATGTCCACAGGTAAAAGTTTTAGAGTTCCAGTCTGTTCATTATTATCAGTAATGATTGCATTGGCTCATTTCAATTTAAGTGTATGCTTGATATCTTGTCCAATTTTTGCTTCTTAGATTATTCAATATTGACATGGTATATACAAATAAATTTGTATGAACATGTAGGGAAGAACCTCTATATATTTTGGATCATCTATATACTTCTTATAGCTAAGAGAATTCTTGGGAGAGAAAAATAGTCCAAAAATAAATATAATAATCTCTCTGATCTTATAACTATAAAGATCCCTTAGGGCATTTTGAGTTCAGAAAAATAATATGTTTTCTCAATTGTTGTGTATCCTTACTAATATGACATACCCTATGATCCATTAGCTTATGACTTTCGATGGTTAATTGGGTTTTATAGAGGGTGAACCTTGGAAAAAATAAATTTTACAACAACTCCCAATGACGTAGCTTTATTCTGTTCTTTTATATTGAAGATTTGTTTCATGTTGAAGTTATGCTCTTCTCTTTTGAAAGATTAATTTTCATTTTGTCCTGACAGATGGACAAACATTATCACATTTTTTTAATATGTTTCCTCTTACACAAGTTTGATTGTATCATTTAAAACCTAATGAGTGCTTGGTGATAATTCAAATAATCTTGTGAAAGGACCTTTTAACATAGGCAAGCTCATCTTGAGTGGAAATAACAATTGAAAGAGGCTATAGAAAATCATAAAGAGTGATGTAGCTTCCTTCTCAAAAGTGGAAAACGTTGACGTTCCTAAGAAAACAAAGCGACAAATGTCCACCAAATATCAAAACATATATGTTCTAAACGCTGGCATTCCTAAACAAAACAAGGCAACAAATGGCCACTTAATACTAAAATATATGTTTTAAAGTTTTGTGAAATGGAAGAAGTTGTTTTATTATTCATCATGTTGTAGACAAATAATTACATCATTTGATAGTTTCAAAACTAGGAATGAAAGGAATATCCTTCGCAATAGCTCCTAAATAATTAATTTGAATTTTATCCAAGTGTTGTATTTAACAATTAATGTTTAAGACATATTTTCATTTGTTCACAAGTATATAATGCTTTTTATTAACACGGGGGGAATTTTGAGGTAAAAAATGGGCTTAAAAAATGTATGTTCAAACTTGTCTTTAAAATAACCAACATGATTCAAGATGATGATGCCAACTATAAGGGTAAATATTTTTGGAGGGAAAGGAAGAAAACAACTTTTTTAATTGTATTTTTGAGTTATGTCCATATAGGTTTACTCAATTTTCAAGTAAAGGAACTCATTGAATGTGGAATTAAATTCCACATCCAATGAGTACCCACTCAACATACTTTTAAGTTTTGATAGACCTAGAGTGAAATAAATTGGAAATACATGAAAAACATGTTTATTTTCCATAAAAACATTTTCATGTATTTATAGTTTATATCACTATGAGATTATCAAAAGAATGTAGAGTTGGTATTCTTTGGATGAGGAATTAAACTCTTTATCCAACGAGTTCCTATACTTCAAATTTGAGTAAACCTATAAGAAGATAAGTAAAAAATACAATTAAAAAAGTAGCTTTCATTCTTTCCCTTTGAAAAACCATAACTTTTCTTTTATTATTTTACTTAGTAGGTCCATTTTAGATCTCAAAATTTCCCTAATGCTTTATCCTAGTGTGGTATTTTTTTTAAAAATTTAATCCTAATGGATATATGTAATTTGGAAATTAGTTGACTAGAAGATCTCAAAAAAAAAATTCCATTTGTTAATTTGATTTTCTTTTGTCAGTGCTACTATATAGTTAGACCATGAAACTCCAAGAAAGACAATTTTCTCACCCATACTAATTCTTGTACTTCTAGAATCATTATGTTAGAGAAGAGATGTAGATTTGTTTTGTACTTCCTCTTTTCTTGTGTATTATGAGAGTACTTCTATTCTTCCTTTATTTCATTCTCTTTTTCGTTCCTTTTGTCTTTTCCTCATTTTTATTATCTAATCATTGGCATTCTTATCTAGCAATGCTTTTGATTAAGAGGATGTGCTTGGATTCATGTCTACAATCACTAGTTTACTCTAATTCATCCCAATCATTACCCACTACTTGGAAACTAAATGTTTCATTCTTCTAGTGAACAAGTATCGTACGTAGTTGGTGAAGATAGAGAATCGTTTATGTGAGTGGAATTACAAGGTACAATCTCTCCTCTTCTAGGCAGTCTCTCCATTCTTACACTACTCAACCTTTCACAATATCAGTTTCCACATGACATATCAATTGGGAAGTTTGTTTCACTTAAAGATGATTCTCAACTCAAAATCAACTCCAAGGTTCCATCCACCCATTGTGGGTGGCTCCCTTAGTTTACAAAACTTGACTATGTTTGGTAACAATATCATAGGAAACATTCCCTCAGAATGGGCACAATCAGACCCTACTTCAAAAACATATCCTCTTTGGACATCATAAATTTGGGTAGAAACAACCTTTACGAGATTAGTTCCCATGGGTTTTGGCAAGTTGACACAATTCCAACTAATTGAATTAGCTGAGAATTAACTGGTTACTAGCGGCACTCCAACCTTGCCCTTTCTTATTTCTCTTACTAAATGTTCCACCTTAAGAGAAACATATTTAAGTTCTAATAATCTCATTGGACATTGTCCCTTTTCCATAGGTCATCTCTTTACAAAAATTAAAGAAAATATTAGGTTTTTTATCTCTTGTGGAAAATAATATTTCTAGAAGAATCCCTGATTATGCTACTAGCCTCTAGTTGTTCACAATTCTAGATCTCTCTCAAAACTAGTTATCAAGAAATATACTTGAAAATATAGGTTTTGACTTCCTTAACCCTTAATTGTGATAGGGTTTTGAACCTTCTAGAATATTCTTGAAACTTATCACATGGCTCGCCCCATATGCATGAGTAACATGGGCTAACATGGCATCTTCTCATGACATGGTGGTCAACATGATAGGTCAATTTGCAGGAGGCATAACTTTTGCATACAAGCTCTGATTGACACATAGTTTGCATCATTGGAAAGGTATCATAGTGTATAACACCATCAAGGGGGTGTGTAAATGTGTTGAACCTACACAGAATAGATCTAGCTAGGAATTGACATACATAGTTGCAGAGAAAATATGAGAAAAGAGAAGCAAGAGAGAAATAATGGAAGAATTATCATTAACCAAATGAATGAATGATAATTTACACATGATATACTCTGTATAACTCAACCAATTCTCACTGGAGGAGAATCAAATGCACCATAGTGGTGTTCTAGAGTGACGTGGACATACACTAGCAGTTATGGGAGTAAACTACCACCTAGTCTAGTCTCTCAGGCAGTTACGGGAGTGAACTGCCACCTAGTTGAGTTAACTAGTCTATCAGTCTTTAGTTAATTCACTGAAATAGAGTGAAGTGAGGAGGATATCAGGGAATCATGAGTAATGCGCTAGTCTGGTGATGATCCAAAGGACAATGCGCATTAGTTGGTGATGATCCCAATGTTGCATGGTGATAATACCAGCGTGGCATCTAGACTCCACTCAACTGATCAAACTAAAGTGTGAACTAAAGAGAATATCCTCCCTAGAGGAATATTCTTCCTAAAATATAGGAGACTGAATAATGACTAATAAACATAGGAAAAACCTTAGGAAAAAGAAATCTTAGGTGTGTGTGAAGTAACTCCAAACCCCCCCCTGAACATCACTATGGTGAAAATAAAGAATGGGTCCCATCAACGAGGCCATGTTAGGTACACAAATACAAAAAATACACTGAAATAAATGAGGAAAGGGGGAAAACCTTATGGGAACCCCCCCCCGCCCTCCCCTCAAAGTACAATGTATGTAAAAAGAAGAAGTGACAATTGCTAGGAAACTGTGTCCTTCACTCCAAGACGACTGCACAGAGAATGGAACTTCATCTTAGTGAAGGTCTTGCTGAAAATGTTTGCAGTCTGTGTTGCTGAAGGACATAATTGTAGGTCGATTATCCCCTCGTGTACTAATTCTAGGATGTAGTGCATGCGGATCTCGATGTGATTCGTCTGATGTCTTCAAACTGGATCTCTGCAGAACTTCAGAGTTCTCTGGTTGTCACACCAGATGACGATCGATCGTTGAAACTGAATGCCCAACTCAGTCAGAAATTGTTCTAGCCACATAGCCTAAATGGTTATGTTAACCACCCCTCTGTACTCTGCCTCGACTGAAGATAGAGAAATAGCATCATGCTTCTTACTCGACCAACAGATAGGCCTGAAACCAAGACTGAGTGAGTAACCAGATGTGGACTTGTGATCAATGATATCTCCAACTCAGTCATAATCAGTGAAATCGATGAGATCCAATGTAGAGTCTGCTACATCATGAATCCCAAAGGTGATGGTTCCCTGTACGTATCGAAGGATACACTTTGCATCCTTCCAATGTAGCTCATGCGGCTCCTGCATGAACCTAGAGACTGCTCCAACTGCATAGGAGAGGTCTAGTCTGGAGTGTGTGAGATACAACAAGCTCCCCACTAGTTGTCTGTACAGTGCGATATCAACCAGTGGAGTGTCCCCTCCATCCTCAAGTTTGACTCCTGATAGGAAATGATTTGGGGAAGACTTGCAATCTGTCATGTGAAATCTCTCAAGGAGATCTCATGCATACTTGGACTGAGACAGTTTGATGCCTGATGCATCCTGACTGATATCGAGTCCAGGGAAGAAATGTAGCGAAACCATTTCCGTCATCAAGAACCTATCATGTAGAATCCTCTTGACTGCAAAAATCATTGAAGTCGAGCAATCGGTGATCAACAAATCATCAAAATACAGAACTAGGAGTAGAAGTGAGTCAGTCGTCATGAGCATGTAAACATTCGGGTCTGACTTACAATGTACAAAGTTCTGTGACAACAGGTAGGAATCCATCTTGGAATACCATGCCCTCAAAGCCTGCTTGAGGCCATAAAGAGACTTCTTTAGTCAACAGACCAAAGACGAATCCTGCATAAATCCCTGGGGTTGTTCCATATAGATCTCCTTAGAGAGATCACCATGAAGAAATGCATTCTTCATGTCCATATGATGGATTTCCCATCCCTTGGATACCGCAATGACAAGTGTCAAATGTATGGAATCCATCTTCGCTACTGGAGCGAAGGTTTCATCATAGTCAATGCCATGCACCTGTTGAAAGCCTTTGGCAACTAGCTTGGCTTTGTATATGCTAATTTGTCCATCCATTGCGCTCTTGGTCTTGTAGACCCATCTGCGCTTGACAAGTTTCCTTTCTGAAGGAAGGGGAGCCATATCCCAAGTTTGGTTCTCGAGGAGAGAGTTGTACTCCTCCTGCATGGAGGATTCCCAAAAGGGATTTCCAGTAGTCTCGCCATAAGACTGTGGATCTGAAGACTGAACCAATAAAAGATACTCGGGTGGCATTGGTTCAGTGGTAGTGAGTGCAAGAGCTCATTGAAATCAGATCGAGTCCTCCTAGTATCAGTTAGATCTCCAACAAGATCCCTTGCATCTTGAAGAGTAGTTTGGGCCCACTTGGGCCTCTACTTTGGCTCTGCATCTGCATCTAGATGCACTGAATCTACATCTGATTGTACTAACTATGTATCTGGATCATCTGAATCCTCTGAATCAGAACTCTCATATGAAGAAGAGTTGTCATGTGCATGCTCATCATCTCTGACAAGTGGAAGAATAAAAATGTTTGCATGCAGTTGTTGAGGTACATGCGAGACACTTTCCTCGAATTGGACACTACGTTCAATGATGAACCGGTCTGAGGAGATATCAATGAATCTGTATCCCTTCACATCGTCGGGGTATCCAACAACGATACACTCTGTGCTCTGTGGATCAAGGGCCTTCCTCTTCTCATAGGAAATCTTGGCCCATGCATGTGAACCGAAAATACGGAAGTGGGTCACTTTTAGTTTGAGGTCGCTCCAAGCCTCGTAGGGGGTCTTATCCTTGACATATCTATGGGGAGATCTGTTTTGGATGTAGGTTGAACAATTAAGTGCTTCAGCCCATAATATCTATGGAAGTGACTTTGCATGTAGCATGCAAGATGCCATATCTTTTAGAGATCTATTTTTCCGCTCAACAACTCTGTTTTGATACGGAGTATAGGGAACCATGTGCTGCAACTCAATCCCTTCCCCGTGAAAAATATTTTGTACCTCATGGTTGACATACTCTGTTATCATTTCATAGGATTTTGATTTTCTTTCATGACTATGTCTCAACAAGGGCTTTGAAATATTTGAGGTGTTGAAAGACCTCTGATTTTTGCCTGAGAAAGAAAATCCATGTGAAGCGTGAGAAATCATCAACAAAAATGAGAATGTACCTTGATTTATTGATTGATGGATACGTAAAAGGGCCCATGAGGTAACTATGGATCAGATCTAAATGAGAGGAATCCCTCCGAGTCTTTCCTTTGTCGAATTTCTCTTGAGGGTGTTTTCCAAGAACACGTCCCTCACAAATTCTTTTGGAGAAGTGGATGTCGAGTAGACCATCAACCATTCCCTTCTTGCTAAGTTGTTGCATATATCTGAAATTTAAATGTATGAACCTTTCGTGCCATATCCTACTACTTTCATCAGCATGGGTAAGCAGTAACGCAAAATCTAGTTCAATAAATTCAGAAAATGTATAGAGTCTAGATTGATGATTTACCTCACCGGTAGAAACCTTGGAATTGGTTTTTATGTCATAGATATCCACTGCATTAGGTGTGAATATGACTCTATTTTCAGTGCCATAGTTAGTCATCTGATACACAGAGAGAAGATTGACAGAAATTTTGGAAACATGAAGCACATTCTCGAAGCTTCTGTTTGTGAGTTCAATTCTTCCTTTGTCGGTGACTTCGAATGGAGAGTTGTCCCCCATCAAAATAGGAGGACATTTGCATGCATCCAATGAAGAATATACTTCTTTTTTAGCAGCCATGCGGTGTGATGCTCTTGAATCTACGATCCAAGCATTGGGAGAGGAGTTGATGGAAATCAAAGCATGTCTAGAATTATCTTTCTTGGGATTCTGATCTTCTGGCTTCTTCTTCTTGGCACCCTCGGGGATGCGATCTCCAAGGTTGTTTTGCTAAAGTATTTGGGTCATTAGATCTATCTGTTTTTTCATACATGCAGATTCTGGATGGAATCTCTTATGGCAATAAGTGCATTTCTCCCCTTTTCTTCCCTTTCCACCTTTGGATCAAAAAGCATCGTTGAAGGGTTTTGAGTACCTTACTTCTTCAGATTTTCATGTGCTTTCATTTTGTCTTTATCTTTAGATTTATGATATTAATGACCACTACCATCTTGCACAGTAAGTGCATGCGCCTTTGGGCCTTTGATTTTTCCCATATTGATGAGCTTGTTTTTCTCTTGTGTCAGAGACTTGATAAAGTCCTCAAGAGATGGCATCCTCCAGGTGGCTCCAAAGGAGAATCTAACTGAATTAAATGTGGATACAAACATTGGGTATTCTGGACCAAGTTTGGAGAGAATGGTGAGAACCATTTTTTTCTCCTCCTTAGATTTATCAACCCCACAAGCCTTGAGTTGTGACAACAAATCCTTATATTTGGTAAAGAAATCTTGGAGATTGTCGAAGCTTTTTGGATCCAATGTGAGCAATTCCACCTCGACCATGTGTCCCATCATCTCATCTTGTTTGCCAAAAATCCCTTCCATGGTGGTTCAGGCTTCATTGGGGGTTTTACAGGAGGATATGTGAAAGAGGAGTTCAGGAGAAATGAGACTGCAAATTATTTTGAATGCTTCAGCCATTCGATTTAGATACTTGGATTTTTCTATGGATGATGTTGGTTTTGCCTCTGTGTTCATGGTTAACCTATACAATCGTCTCCTTCGAAAATGCATTATCATCTTCTCCTTCCATGCAAAGAAGTTGTAAGGTGTAAGAATGAATTCTTTTGAAAATTCCATTTTTCAGTTGTCTTCAATCTTCAGTACCTACAAAAATAATTTGGTGTGTCTTTTCCCTGGCAGTCCATCGACTCTGATACCATGTAAATCTGTTGAACCTACACAAAATAGATCTATCTAGGAATTGACATACACAGTTGCAGAGAAAATATGAGAAAAGAGAAGCATGGGAGAAATAATGGAAGAATTCTCACTAACCAAATGAATGAATGATAATTTACACATGATATACTATGTATAACTCAACCAATGCACACTAGAGGAGAAGCCAATGAGCCATAGTGGTGGTCTAGAGTGATCTGGACACACATCGATAGTTACGACAGTAAACTAGCACCTAGTATAGTCTCTCGGGCAGTTACAGGAGCGAACTGCCACCTCGTTGAGTTAACTAGTCTATTAGTGTTCAGTTAACTGACTGAAACAAAGTGAAGTGAGGAGGAGATCAGTGAATCATAAGTAATGTGCTAGTCTAGTGATGATCCCAAGGACAATGCGCATTAGCTAGTGATGATCTCAATGTTGCATGGTGATAATACCAATGTGGCATCTAGACTCCACTCAATGGATCACACTGAAGTGTGAACTGAAGAGAATACTCTTCCTAAAATATAGGAGACTGAATAATGACGAATAAACATAGGAAAAACCTTAGGAAAAATAAACCCTAGGTGTGTGAAAGGTAACTCCAACAAGGTGCACACAAATTTTAGACACCAAAACCCCCAAAAATGCCATTTAATGCCTCAAAATGGCTCTAGAAGGTTCTGAGCCGTAATTTTCCGAACTAGGGCCTACCACCAAAATGACCTTGCAAGTTGATTCCTCCCATTTTTTCCACTCGAAAAGCATTGAGATAGATGAAAAACAATATAATGATCCAATCCAGATCATCAAAGGTTCATATATTTCTCATATGATTTCTGATTGGGATGCCATTTTTTGCGATGTAAAGAGCACAAAGAGAGCTTTCTAGTGAGAAGACTTACCGTTTCATTTAATCATTTCAATGATTTCATGGTTAACAAGGATGGCTTCGAAGGAAATCCTTGGAAATCATTCTTGCACTTCTAGGTCTCGAATTTCGATTATATTAGTGGTGTTGGAATCACAATCCCACAAAACATACAATTAGTCTTTTTCGGAGATGAAAAATCTTCTTTGACCAATACCCAAAATTGTGAGCAAAGGCTTTTTTTAATGAAAGTTTAGACCTCGTTCTCACTACTTCTCCACCCATAATTTAGTTATGTCAATTCCTATGACCACTGTGTTATATAGGCTCTTAATCCATCCATTAGAACTAAGGTCATCTATTAGTGGTTGAGAAATATTATCCCGTGAAAACAACCAATTGACATTTAAAGCACTTGACACTGAGTAGCGATAGGTCATGGGATTTTTAATTACCTTTCTAATTCCTTAGAAAAACAATTAGAAAGACTATGCATTTAATGATCAATCTTGGATTTGTGTAGGACTTGTTAGCTGTCATGCATTGTATATGCCAAGGAAAATCATTGAAACATTTTTTTAGTTGTGAGGTTGTAGCAAAAGGAAATGATCTCAAGATAAAGGTTTTAAGATATCTCTAACAAAGTCACTAATTCCAAAGAAAGTAGGCTAGAAAAGAACTTAACAAACTAAACTACCTCAACTGGGTCTCCCCTAGCTGAGTGGAAATTGCAAGAAGTGAAAGCATGCTAATCTTAAATTGTTATGTTCCTGGTCTGAGATGCGTGCGCCCAAGGTCTGTGGCGGAGGTCTAACAACAGGTATATTCCCTGATAACTAGTTATGAGAAAGAACTAAATATCCTAGCTACTTGACACTGGCAACAAAATTAGGAATCTTCCAGAGATTATTTTCCCTAATGTCCAAAAAACCTAAGCTTTTCAGTTTCCCTATTTCCATCAAAATGTTTCCTTTTAAATTGTTATGTTACATATATAACTCTGCAACTTTTCAAGCATATTAAGTAAAGAAGGGACTACCCCTGTTACATATATAACTTTTCAAACTTTTCAAGCAACTTTGAGGTCCACACTGGGGGTGTGCGGTGTTTTGAATAACACTTTGAGGTCCTTTGGGGGCATGCGATGTTTGGGTAAACACTTCGAGATCCTTTGGGGGCGTGCGGCTTCTGGTTTTTAGCTTCCTTTTTTGTGCTTGTTGGGGTGTTTATCCCTATTTTGTATCTCGTTTTGCAGCTTGCGTGCTAGTTTTCATCTTTGTTGTCTTTCTGGTTTCCTTTGGGGATTAAGTTGGATTTTGATTCCGATAGTTATGTTTGGAAATGGATTCTCGAATTTGAGATAGAAGATGTAAAAACATTATATGTCTAATATAATTGAGCAAATTTTTTTCATGGAAAAAAGTGAGAAAAGGACTACCCCTGTAAAAAAAAAAAAATTGTTGTTAAACTAGTTAGGTTTCCAATATGTGGAGATATTTCTCATGTTAATTCATTAGTTCCCAAGTATATGCTGTCCATTTTTGTAGAGAGGTGGCATGTGGAAAAGGGTAAACTTCCCTTGAAATGATTGACGGATAAATGTATTGCTTTCAGGGTAGTATAGTTATTAAGAGCCGCTAACCAATTGATTATTGTATAACCCAAGCCCGTGGAGGTTTTTCAGACTTCACGTACCTTATATAGAATAGATTCATCATCTATTGTTAAGCACACACCGAGAAGGAACGTAATGGAGAAATTTTCGGGTCGCCTACTACTTGTCTATAAATATTTTCATACAACCTGAACGAATGGAGAAATCTTCGGGTCGCCTACTTGTCCAGAAATCTTTTCATGAGAAATCTTCGGGTTGCGTCTTCTTTTCATACAACCTGTACGAATGGAGAAATCTTCGGGTTGACTTCTTGTCTATAAATCTTTTCGTACAACCTGAACGAATGGCGAAATCTTCGGGTCGCCTACTTGTCCAGAAATCTTTTCATAAAAAACCTTAAAATGTTGAATACCCCAGACGATAAAATTAATCCGAAGAAAACGCAAATATGAAATAATTGAGACTTTCGCACACAAAAGTGTTATCCGTACCTACATTCGTACCAACAGGCACGTGATACATAGTAATTAAGCCGCCCAATGCCCCGCAGAAACGGCAAAAGGGGCCCTCTCATGGCTCAAATTATTATCTCTCGACCTCCCAAGTCCCGCCCGTTGCCTGGACGGCATCCGAGGACTCAG
>ML788362.1:563531-604198 GCA_009831015.1 Picea engelmannii
GGCAATCTCTCCTTTCTTAGAACACTCGACCTTAGCAATAATAGTTTAGACGGTCACATTCCCTATCAATTGGGAAGCCTCTTTCGCTTAAAGTTCCTTGGCTTGTCTCATAATCAACTCCAAGGTTCCATTCCACCCACTCTCGGTGGGTGCCGCAGTTTACTGAGGTTGACCATGCCCTATAACAATCTCACAGGAAACATTCCCGGAGAACTATGCGTTCTCCCCAAGCTGCAATTCATTAACTTAGAAGAAAACAATTTGATGGGTACGATCCCGGCCTGTTTGGGAAACATATCCTCCTTGTACAAGATACGTTTGGGTAGCAACAACCTCCACGGGAGTGTTCCTTCCGAATTTGGTATGCTAAGCCAGGTGTCCTCTATAAATCTGCATGCCAACCATCTCACTGGAGTACTTCCATCTTCTTTGTTTAACTGCACCAATCTTCTAGTATTGGATATAACTCTTAACCAGTTGGCTGGTAACATTCCAGCGGAATTGTGTAGCAAGAATGCCCTTTTGACGAAACTATATCTTGATCTTAATCAGTTGAGTGGAAGCATTTCTGCTTCCCTCTTCAATTGTACAAAGCTTCAAGTGGTCGACTTAGGGGGTAACCGGCTCAGCGGACTAATGCCCGTGGAGTTTGGTAACTTGATGCACCTCCGAATGCTTGGCTTAAACAATAATCAATTTGTTAGCGGCAGCACCAGGAACTTGCCCATTCTTACTACCCTTACTAACTGTTCCAACCTACAAATTCTATTGTTATCAACTAATCATCTCACGGGAACTTTGCCCTTTTCTATAGGCCACCTCTCTACACAAATTGCTATACTATCTTTGGGTCGCAATGAATTAGAAGGAGAAATACCTTCACAGATTGGAAACCTGACTAGTTTAACATATCTTACGTTAGCAGAAAACTTTTTGACAGGGGCAATTCCATCTTCAGTTAATATGCTTCAAAAGTTGGAGAGTTTATATATGGAAGGCAACAATTTACAAGGAAACATTCCAATGGAAATTGGGAAACTCAAAAGTTTAGGTTTTTTAAATCTTGGGGTAAATAATCTCTTTGGGAGAATCCCTGATTCTGTTGCTCAACCCCAGCAATTAAGATATCTATATTTAGAAAATAACCAATTATCAGGTAATATACTCACAAATCTAGGGAAATGTGTGAACTTACTATTGCTAGACCTATCATACAACAAGCTTAGTGGGCACATACCTCCAGAGGTTGCAGGCCTTGCAAATTTAGCTTTCTTTTTCAACCTTTCAAACAATTTATTGCATGGCCCCCTGCCATCACGACTAAGCAAGATGACTATGATTCAAGCTATAGATATTTCTGCAAATCAGTTAATTGGTGACATTCCAAGTGCACTTGGAAGCTGCAGAGAAGTAGAATACCTGAATCTTTCTTGCAATGCACTTGAAGGTCCGATTCCAATTTCCCTCAGTGAACTTCAAAGTCTTCAGGACGTAGATTTCTCCTCCAACAATTTGTCAGGTGGAATACCTAGATCATTGGAAAATCTCAAAGTGCTTCACCACTTGAATTTTTCTTTCAATAAATTGTCAGGAGAAGTCCCTAAGGGTGGAGTTTTCAAAAAGCTTGGTGCCATGTCTTTTATGGGAAATCTTGGTCTTTGTGGATCTTGGGTAAGTTTGTCACCATGCTTTGTTGGCAAACATAATAGTGTTGGGCATCTAAAAAGAGATATCATACTCATTGTTTCTATTGCACCAATTGTTTTATTGTGTTTGTTTACGGGAATCTTGTGGAGACAAATTGGAAGAGACATATTCTTAGAAAGACTGACATATCCTTAAATGTGGGGCACGGAAGAATTTCATATGCAGAGCTCATCACTGCAACAGATGAATTTAGTGATGCCAACTTGTTAGGAGTTGGTAGTTTTGGAAAAGTGTATAAAGGAGTTCTGAATGATGGCACAATCATCGCAGTCAAGCTTTTCAATTTAGAAAATGAAGAAGTTCACAAGAGTTTTGATAAGGAATGCAAAGTTTTGGGTAGAGTTAGACACCGAAACTTGATTAGAGTCATAACCTCTTATTCAAACCTCCAAATCAAAGCTTTGATATTTCCATTAATGCCAAACGGAAGCTTGGAGAAGTGGTTATATCCCAATGAAAGAGAACAATATTGTTTGAGTTTAATTCAAAGGTTGAATATAGCAATGTTAACCAAGATGAAAGCTTCTCATTGACAAAGGTAGTATAACTCCCTCTATCTTATTATCATTCACTGTAAGCAGTTTGTATATATGCTGTGCGCTATCGAAATATGATTTGCATGTGAAACTCCTGACATATACAAACTCAAATAATCGCTGGATGAGCTCTCTCACATCACGAAAGCAGCATAAAATATCTATTGTACACAGATTGAGCCCAGAGCTTATGATTGTGATCCTTTGTTGGTATCAAAGAATGAAGGTGTAAGGGATCCTATGTTGAATACATATTTCCTCTATGCATTCGCCTTCGAAATAATGAAGTATGTTGGAATATGCCAAAAATATACTTTTTTGTGTATGCTGCTGGAATTTAGAGTTGAATGTCAGCGGAAGATCTCTATCAAGAGCGCTGCCCAAATCATCAATGAATAATAATTTTGATCAGTAGGTCGATTCCATCCTCACGATATCAAATTGTGCAAATTGATTAGATTTGAGAGAACTGCCATGTGAAGCACAATTGTAGCATTTCGATGGAGATTGGCAAACAATTTTTTATCACCCGTGAAAGTAACAAGTTACTCCACAGTAATATGGGATGTTCAGTCATTATCGTTATATTATGTTATGTTAGATGAAGTTATATACTAAAAAAAAATAATAAAAATAAAGCCTGCTAAATTTAAAAACAATTTCATGTTGTAAAATTTGAGATAAAATAATCTGACAAAAATAGTTACACTTATAAAAAAATTGGATCTCTCTAAGTGTTTGTAATTTTTTAATTTTTTATGACAAATTTTGTAAAATAACAAATTCAATTTAAGTAACCTCCACAATTTTATTTTGTAAAATAACAAATTCAATTTAAGTCACCTCCACAATTTTTTTTGAAAGTAGATATTGTTAAGATATAAAAACTCCAAATACGAACCAAAGTTGAATTTAGTAAACTCAAGTTAATTGTGGAGAATTTTTTGATGTAGAAGTATAGATCAAATTAAAATCAAAACTTAGTCATGAAAAGTAAAGTCATTGATTGTGTATTTTATTAGAAAGAAAATGAAGAGGGGTGTATGATCGGTACCTTCAAGCCTAGATTCATGTTCAAGTCATTGCATAAGAATTTGTTGATGCTAGAAGTCGAAGTCAAGTGTTTATTGATGTAAAGAGTCAAAGAAAAAGTAATGTTGAGAGTCTAATTGAGTTAAGTAAATGTCAAAAGGAAAACTAAAGTAAAGAAAAATCAAGTCAAATTTCAATTGTGTCATACCATTACAGTGGTGCATCAATTATGTTTTCCAAACAAAGGTCAAAGGTTGGACCTTGATATCACTCCAACAAATAACATTTACATGGGTATAGAAAAAAGAAGATAGATAAAGGAAAGAAGAAGATGTAGACTCCATGATAGAAGAAGACGACAAAAGAAAGTACAAGAAATATGAAAGAAAAAGAAGATGTAAGAAGAAGTGAAAGAAGATTATAGAAGACAAAAGAGGACAATGAAAGAAAGTGAAAGAAGACAAAAGAAGAATGAATATAGAAACTTGGGCACAAACAAAAGATGCATTGTAAAATGGCAATCCAAATAGTAAGCAACAAAACCAAGGTAAGTATAAAGGAATACAATGTGTTGTAATGTGTTGTAATAATTTCAAGAAGATTAAGCATGTGTCCCAAAAATGTTAAGTCCCCCTTGATAAAGTGTTTTTTTATGATGGAGAAAAACATGGTCTTGGTCCTATGTTTGTATAAGGGATAGATTAGGATGAAATGCACATGAAATGAAAATTTGAAATTGTATGTACTTGAGCTAAATGTTGATGTAATCCCTAAGGTTAGTATACCCCCATAATTTGAATGTTGAATGGTTCACGGTAAACCAAAAACCACTTGTCGTGAAAGAGGAAGGTTTGTGGTTAGCTAGAAACCACTTAATGTAATGTATGGTTCAAGTCAAGCCAAAACCACTTAAGAATTGTAACGGTTGAGGGTAATCCAAAAAACCCTTGAAGGATGTAATAGTTGATGGTAACTTGGAAACACCTACATGTAAGACAATGAAAATAAAGAAAGTAGTTACAAGTAATCCAAAGAAAACCCATGATGATGATTGATAATGATACAGGGGGAGTGCAAATGTATGTGACTGAAGAATGGTTTATGAACCATGTATGAGAAAAAGTTTCATAGAGAACCAACGGATACAGTGGTTGGTGACCCATGTATTCCAGTGGAAGGTGACCTGTTTTTTATGGATTTCAACAAACACAATGCTTATATTTTTGCAAGTACAAGATGAAAATTGGAGAAGAATGAAGATGATGAAAAAAGACCAAAGAAGAAGATTCTAGAAGACAGAAGATAAAGAAAAAGAGCATCGAAGGCAAATATAAAAGAAGATGAAGATGAAAATGGGACCATTTCAAAAGATACTTGAAGAGACAAAAGAATATGATTGTTTATCACAAGTATTTGTTAAGGGGTAGTGTGAAGGATTAACTCCTACTTGTAAATCATGAATAATGTCTAAATTATATGATGACTTTGTAATGATGTAGACCAAACATAAAATTCTATGTAAGAATCAAAGATGAGAAAAAAAAAGAGAAGCCAGGGATGAAGATTAGTCGAGAGAGTCATGGAGAGATTATGAGAGATAGTTATGCATATGGTTGAATTAAATATCTAATTACGACACAACTATTATAGTCTCCCAAAGTTATATAAAAGGACCTAATTGTACAATAGAAATACATGTTGGACCGGTATGCTTGAATAGAATTTTCCCCTTTGGGGGTTTCTTGAGTGTAAACTCCCGATGACCTTGCTTGATGCATGCTTGAGTATATTTTAGTTGATTCTTCAATCCAACAAGTTAAGTGTGCTTAAGCAAGATAAGTCTTGGGATGGGTGACCTCCCAGGAAGTCTTGGTTACCAAGTGCAGGCCTCAGAGGTGATGATTGATGCTATGCGATTCATTTTTCTAATTTCAATCTCTCTTATTCACTCTTGTGAGCATCACCTCATGTAATGAGTGCTAAGATGGCTAGTCAAAATCATGAGAAACTGGTCACTTGTGACTAATACTCATGGTATGGGTCATAGATTAATGACTATTGTGACACCTTTGTAAATCTTTCAATCATATCCCAAGTTGTTCTTAAGGGGGTATGTTAGGATATTTAAACACTTAGGAGTTAGTTAAGATCAATTTGGTCTAATGTGTCTTTAGGTAAAAGTGTGTTTCTTTAGTATGCATTTGTAGTTATGTAATCCGATAGTCACGATATGTTCTACACATAAAGTGATCTAGCGACCAATTCTCGTTGATACCAATGGCTATATTGATATGTGGCTTAACTCCCAATTGGTCCATGATCAAAGAGCAAGGAGGGTCATTTGTTAAAGATTGATTGTGAGAAACTCTTACGTACAACTTTTTTCTTTTACATTAATATATTGTCTCAAGTGGTCATGTTGGATGAGGTCATGAACTGTTTCTCTCTTTGAGGATTTTAACCACATAAAAACACTAGTGTATTGATCTTTGATTTGGTTGCGTGAATGGTTTCTTAAGATGATCATCCTACATGGAGATACTTTATTATAATCAAACACTCAATAGTTTTTATGGGACAAAATTGTTTATATGATATGTTTTGGGAGGATGAAGGAAGTTGAGAGTATTTTTAATATGGGTTTCCTTCAAAGATAACAAGAAATTCTTTTAGGAATCTATAAATTTTATTTTATTTTGGTTAAAAAAGAAAATAATAATAATAATTTAATTTTAAGGTCATGATCAAGCCTGATACCAAATTACTATATGAGACCCCCTTGTTTATGGGACAAGGGACTAAAGTATATAGAGATATACATACCCTATCTCACTAGATTTGAACTTGTGACCTCTTAAGAAGTAACACATGTTCATAATATAATATAATGTTTGATTGAATATAATACTAAATTCATAATAAATAAAATAATAATAATAATATTTCATGAATACTTATTTTTATTATGGGTGAGATATGTAAAATGTACACTTACTATAAATTTAAGTGATAAAAAATTAAAATTAATAACTTATTATTAAATTTACTATTATTATAACAATGTAAATTTATTATCTTCATTATGAATAAGATATGCAAAATATATATTATTATAAATCTAAGTAACAAAATATTAAAATTAATAATATAAAAAGTAATTAATAAATATTTATTTTAAAAATTTATTTTTAACTATAAGACTATATATATATAAACATAAAATTTCTTATAAAGTAATGATGATGATGATGATGATGATTAACGTCTGCTAAGACTAAATTGGTCTATAGGACCTTAAGAGGGTAAGTGATTACTTGTGATTCCTTAGATTGTGTTTTTGTGCTCGAAAAACATTAAGAGAAGCTTTCCAAGATCACCATACTTTTGTTGAGTTAAAAGGTTAGGAAGGTTGGTAGTGTGACAAATATTTTGAAAATGAGATCTAATATGGGTATAGACTGGAAAATCTAAGAGAAAGTGCTTTTCATCTTCAACCTTTTTAGTGTCACAAAGGTGACACACTCTTTCATCCCATGGCATTTTAGGAATTGACCAATGCCCAGTTTCACCATGGAGCTCGTGAGAATTTGTTCTTACCTTAGCAATGCTTATTTTTTTCTTTACACTTGGCAAACCAAACAGATAATTTTGATCTTCTAGATTAGGGTTGATTACATCCTTATAATACCTTAATTTTATTTTTTCCTCTAACTCTTTATCACACCACATTTTCTCCTTAAATTTTGATTTGACGTTTTTTTTAATAGTATCTTTATTCTGCAAAAATGGTGTCTTCCATGATTCCCCAATAGTTTAGCCAAGACTGGGAATCTTTATGTCATCCTCGCTTGAGTCGATGGTGGTTATTGTAGATTTTAACCTTGTACAATATTTACTGCAAACAGATTTTCAGTAAAAGAACATAAAAGATACAATGGCAAATACAAACATTACACAAAGATTTTTCCCCTGGAAACCCAAACCGGGAAAACCAACATATTCTATATTCATTCATAGTATTACATTGTTTACAATACAATATACATATATGAGCCATTGACATCCAAAACCCTAACCCAATGATATGGATTAATAAACAACCATAATTCCTTAACCGAAAATAGAAAACCATTGGCAAAGAAACCATGTGTCGAAAAACCACCTAAATATGTGACACATTTCCTGAGGAAAAAAAAAATTTCCCGAGGGTGCTGCCCCTGCACCCCCCTGCGTGCCCAACGCAATGCAAACACTACTAGTCGTGCAAAGAATATAACACATACCCAACAATTATGACTTGATTTTGAAGCGATTTTAGGAAGCCTCTTATCTTCCATGTTGTTTAACTTGTTCCTATACATTAGGTATCTAGTCATAGCCATGCTCTCAATAGGGGAGAGGTTTGTTTCTAAGAGGAGGATGGGATAGGGCGTATTTCCTTTAATTTTGAGATTATAGCTTATAAAATTCTTTTGTATTTGCTCTATCTTTCTCCAGGATTCATGAGAGATACAAGAGCCCCAGACTTCACATCCATAAAGAATAACATGTGTAACAAGAGTCTCAAAGAGGAGTTTCTTATTATCCCAACTCCAAAGATCAACCGATTTACAATTGTTTTCAAGCCCATAATAAGCTTTCCATCCCCCAATAATCATTTTCGCAATGCTATAATTTCAATTGAGCTTGTGGTGAATATCAATTCCAACACATTTGTATGAAGTCACTTCCTCCAAGTTGTTGTTGTCATATATGAAGGTATCATAACGGATCTTATTGGATTTAATAATCATGACCTTAGTCTTATCAATATTAACAGTCATACCCATATTGGAGCAAAAATCCTTGAGAATTCTTAGTTGGTTTTCAAGATCATGGGGATTCCTTGCCATAAGAACGATATCATCGACATAAAGAAGAAAATTGATGACTATACCAGTGAAAATAGGACCGACACAACTTGCTTTTTCAAAACAATCTTCTAACGTATCAATATATATGCCAAAAAGGATAAGGGACAAAGATAACCTTGTTTAACAACTTTATAATAAAAAATATTAAAATTAATAATATAAAAAAATAATTAACAAAACTTTATCTTAGAAATTTACTTTTAACTCTCTCTCTATATAACAAAATTTCCTACAAAGTACTACTTTTTGAATAAAAAAATAAATTAAAATATTCAAAGTTAGTTTCCAACCATAATTATCATTTCTACTACAAATGGCATGTTACTCACTACATTAGAACTATTTAAAGTGTCACATTTGATTATATTAGTATTAATTTCAAGAACATTTGTATATAAAATATTAAAATCAATAGTATTAATTTCAAGAACATTTGTATATAAAATATTAAAATTAATAATATAAAAAAGTAATTAATAAATCTCTATCTTAAAAAGTTATTTTTAACTATAAGACTAATATATATATATATATAATTTCCTACAAAGTAGTACTTTGTGAAGAAAAAAATAAAGTAAAATATTCAAAAATAGGTTCCAACAATATTTATCATTTCTACTACAAATGGCATGTTACTCACTACATTAGAACTATTTGGAGTGTTATATTTGATTATATTAGTGTTAAGTTCAAGAACATTTGTATATAAAATATTAAAATTAATAATATAAAAAAGTGTCGCATGACAACATAGTCTCTGTTAAGTTGGAATGGGAATAAATGCACAAGTATGGAGGGACCGTGTGAGAATGAGAAGATCGAAGTACCGAATACACATGGAAATTGTTGCGTACACGTGGCAAGCAACAGGCAGGACAGGTGGTATCCATGTAGAAAAAGACATGTGGCACTCTGCGACACGTCAGCCATAAGACGTCAGGCTGCTACATGACTCCGGGATAATGTCACACTTGGAGTTTTCCTTCTAGAAAAAACACAGTTCCCCCGAAGCCCAGAACCCTGAAGAGCCGGAGTCCTGAATTCCCGAAGTAGTTAATGATAATATTATATTAATATCGGTTCAACAAGTAATTATTGAGAAAGTCACTTTGTGAGAAATTTGTTCCATCGCTAAATATGGCCAGGGGAGTTCTAAAATTGGTAGGTTGGTAAAACTTTAGCAGGGACGTTAAAGTGTTAGGGTCGCCCATATGGCACATTCGAAACTAATCAACGACTCACATTCATTTCGGAAAGAGAAGGTGCCCAAGCGTTAATCTCCTAGAGCAATTATGGCATTGAAACCATTCAGTTTTTGAAAGTATTCTCATTCTCATTATATTATGTTTTGCATAATCCATCTTGCTTTTATTTTCTTAATAAGATTTTGTAATTTTTCATATTACCAGTAGTGCAACAAATAGCTACTAAAAAGCATAGATATCCCCATCACTTGTAACTTGATATATTGTTGGAGTTTGACTTGTCATCTTGGAAATTTTTGTTCCTATGTTGTAGGTTTTATCTCTTTAATGTATTTATGAAATTCATTTATAATGATCTTTGTATACTTCCAACTGACTTTCATCCCAATATTTAGAGTTAACTTCAATTTCCATAGTCAATTCTTTAATTTTTCCCATGGACAAAGTAAGAAACATCCATTTCATTCTATTAAATAGATCATCTGGCTTGTCTGTCTCTATATGTGTTTTTTTATGGAGTTGGGGTTGAGATTGAACCTGGGACCAACTTACTTCCTTGTTGGACTCTATCGGCCCTCCCCATTTTATTCATCCTTTCCATATCCACCTGTTTAGTTACTCATCAAATGGCACCAAGTTTCTATGTCAGGTAAGTTTGATCGGTTTGAAGAAAGGGTGCGTTGGTGTTATGGATAATTAGAGCCATAAACCTTGAGATACTATACATACTTTGACCAACGGGATAAGTGTAATGACATCTATAATGAGAGTCTTAAATAAAATTATATGTGGTGGAAAAAAAACAAATATATATTTTTTTGAAAATGTGTTCAGTGTCGAAGATTCTTTGATCTTCTTGTGTGACCTCTATGTTTGCTAGTTTGTTTATATATATTAACACACACCTAACATGATTGTTCATTTTCACGAGTTTTCATCTCATTGAAGTTAATTTAAACTGTGTGAAAAGAAGGTGTTGAGACAGAGGAAGATGCCCTTTTCCTGAAACTTTTGTCCGTGAGTAGCAAACTCACTTTGCAGAGGTTGATCTGCAATTTCTTTCCAAGAAGAGGGCATCTTTGTAACATGCCTATCCAACTGAAATATTTGTAATATGCCTATGAGAGTTCAGTATAGTACCAACTGATATATTTGTAACATGTCTATCCAGTTGATTGTTTTTTTGGAAATGATAAAAAAAATTGAAGGTTTTTATTTCTGTGGATATTCTTGCAGATGTATTTACAAGTCTGTTGACCCTTGAATCTGTTAGGACCGAAATGACAACCTAACAAGGATATCAATCCTACTGCGTTTTTATAGATGTGGTACTCTTCTTTAAGTTTTTCCTAGGATGTGTATAGTTCAAATGTGAGACTTAGAGAAAGTTTGTCGTAATGACTTAAAGCAATACAAAACGATAGAAACTGTTTTTTTTGTTTTTTGAAATAAAGGTTCCTGGAAAATAGGACCAGGAATCACACACATTAAACATTCAAATTAAATAAACACAATTTCCTAACATCCGGTATAGTTCAAGATAAAAATTTATGAGCACATAAAAATAAAAGAAGATGACTGACATGCATAAAAAGAACTAACTTTGCATTCCGAAAACATGGTTACAAGGCATCGTCGAGATTGTTACCGAAATAGTTTTCTTTGAAATTTCTCAAAAAATAATAATGTTTGTTACATATTCCTCGAAATTTAAATGTGTTTGCCATATAGACTCGAATTGGGGCTCTCGCGGACCATAAAAGAAATAAGTACAAGAAATAGGACTGTAGAAAGAAGAAGTGGGTGACGATAGACAACAAGATCTGAAAAAAAGAAAATGGAAGTTATCAGTCTTTGGTTAGATATTTCTATTTAAAGAGGTGGAATAAATGGATTGATAAAGAAAGCAAGATGTGATCAGTATATACTTACTATGATGGTATCTCTCTCCTCCTTTTTTGTTTGCTTGTTGATGCCTTTTTATTTCTCTCGTCGACGGTTACTGGAATCATGCCAACCACTTGTTGCCCTTCGTCAGTGAGCTTGTCGATTTCCCTTTGGAGCCATTCTTCAATGTAGCTTCTCATGGGGGCCACGTTGATCTCATGCCGGATTTTTATGTTGAAAAGCTTGCTTTCTAATTCCCTTAGATCGATAGAAAGATTATGCAGAGCCTGTTCAATTTCTTTATTTTTTACCGAATAGTCCACTAGCCAGTTGTCCACGTCATCCTTCTCATATTCAAGGATGTCGTAAAACTTTTCTAAAGACAACCCCTTAAAAATATCAACTTGTTCATCGAAGGCTTGCTTGGTTAAGGACAAGGAGTTGAGGATTAATTTGGGGTCTTGGACCTCGTTAGTACTTCTGGCTAAGTCTATCAACTTTCTGAATAATTCTTCTTTCTTTGATACAGCTTGTTCACATGATAGGACAATGAGATGTAGGTTCTTAACTTTCTGTTTCCAGTATGCATTTAATTGTTTGATCCTATTTGAGGAGGGGATATATTCTTCTCTTCTTCTCATTTCTTTCATGTTGGTGACATTGATGCCAAAAGGGACGACTGCGTCTAGATAGAAACCTTCTTCATTTTTTAAATCTGCTTGCAAATATGCATGTAAGGCATGTGCCCTCATTCCAAAGGAATCTATACTTTATTGTGTTTCCCATGATTCAGTAATTAGCTCCATTATTTTCTTGATATTCTTCTTCACATATCCTCTACACGATGTGAGGAGGCTGGAGGATCCTTTTAGCTTGGCTGCAGGGGTGGCATGCATAGTTATTGCTAAAGGACTGGCAAGCAATGGGATAGGAATCAAAGCTTCCTCCAATTACTTGATTCGGTTCTTCAATCTGGCATTCTCCGCCTCAATGCCTCCAATGGAATCATCAAGAGCATCTCCGGTAGCTCGATGAATTCGGGAGATTTGGGACAACTGCATGTTCCTAAGGTTAATCTCTGAACGAGATTTTTCTTTGTTATTTCTTACATATCTCTTTTCAATAATTAATTTATTAGATTCGTTGTCAAAAACAACGCTCTGGAATACAAAGGATTCATCTTCATCAAAAATCTCGATCTCAACTATTTCCATTAGGGGATTATGGTGGATCACATCCTCAGGTTGACCAACGTTGCGAAATACGTTTTCGAGATCAGTCTCAAGTTCCATGTCTTCACTTTTAGTTCTTGGCTCATTTTCTTCTTCCACAACATTTTTTATCTTCTTCCTCACGAGAAGCTTGTGAGAACTATCAATTTTACGCGGAGGAGGGTTCTTATCTCCTCTTCTGTTTGAAGAATTTTGGGTTGCTTTCTTACTGGGGTGGGCCATTGGAGCGATGCTCCGAGATGTCATACTCTTGGGAGTGGAAGCTGGGGATTGGACACTCTTCTCACCAGGGCCTTTTCCTTGTTGTCTGTACAATTCATTGGTGCTTTGCAATGTCTCTAGGTCGCCAACGTTAGGAGAAAGAATGTTCTCATCATTGTCTCTGTCTTTGTTCAGGAGTCTATGGATAAAATAATTGTTGAAACCAACTGCTAGTAAATGTTCTACAAAAATCCCATTAAGGTTGAACCCTCTCAGTGTTTCAACATATCTTAGGTTCAAGTTGTTGAAATGGCCTGCAAATTCGTCAATCTTATTGACGTTCCTGAACATGAAGTCCCCAAATTTCCAAGGTAGAGGAATGAACTGCTTTTTTATCTTATCATGGAAAAAATGCAACCAGTAGTTGTATTTCCTTGCTATTTCTATAACAAACATTTTGTTCGTAATGTGACATGGAAGGAAAGTAGGATTTTCCTTGGAGCCAAAAATCATTATTACAGTGTAATTCTCCATTTGTTCAAGTGTCCCCTTCTTGTCCAAAAACTTGGTTGCCTGGTCAGACATCCCAGGAGCATCCTTTCCTAACAATAAATCTTTGAAAACTGAGACAAAGTCATTAAAAACCTCATAAAAACAATGGGAGCCCTTGTGCCTCCATAAGGCCTAGTACCAGAAGGTTACTAGGTTGAATTCACAGTTTACCTTCTTGGACACAGACAGTTTTGGAAATGGAAAACAATGCACTATCGCAAAAACCAAGTAGGATGACATATACAATTTCTTCTCCTATTTGAATCGTAACAATTGGGATCAAATTTCAATGGAAATCAACTTCCCCCAATAAAAAATGGCTTGTTCCTTGACCGTGAAATACAAAATATAAAGAATCATGCGAGAAATGCTTGATGTGGATTCATGTCCCGTTATTCTCGTAAACAACCAAGCAATTTCTCGGAATGGATTTCTAAACGAACTAACCTGCAACCTTGTGATATATTCAGGAACTACCATCAGGTCTTCCAGGAACTTGGGTAAGAGGTCCAACCCGTTATCATGCTTTTTTAGGAACGCCTTGTATACTTCTCCTCTGAAGGTCGATGTTGGCTCTGGCAATCTAAACATATTGCGAAATACCTGAGGTGACAAAGAAACAAGAGTGGTCCCACAGTGGAATAATTCTTTGGCTTGAAATATATCTCTCGACGCACCAAGAGACCACCTCCTTACAATCAAAGACTTCAGGGACAAAACCTGCATGAGCAATTCTAGAGGTCCAAATTACTTCGTTCTGGGCGGAAGGAGATGAGTAGTAAGAATATGCCCTGAACCACTGGAAGTTCTGGTCCTCACGCCTGGAGATGTTCACTATATCTCCACATAACTGTTGTTGAGCTGTTGCCATAATTTGACGAGAACGTCTATTTTCTCCAGATGATGTTTGAAATGAACACTCAGAAGGGATAATATAAACCTTCGCAAATCTTGGTCTAATGTGTGTGAATGGGAGATATCCTCGAGCCTTTCGCTCATTAATGACAATCTCTATGGCTCCTGCATGATGAGTTGTTAGAATTAAAGCTTACTAATTGCATACTTAGAAAGAAGTGTGAAGGTGGCAGGGACGACGAAGAGAAATTAAGGATTGGATATTTCGTGAACCCGCCAACCCGTGATATTATTCCATGATGTTTGAAATGAACACTCATAAGGGATAATATAACCCTCTGCAAGTATTGGTTTAATGCGTATTAATGGGAGATCTCCTCGGGATTTTTGCTCATTAATGACAATCTTTACGGTTCCTCCATGATGAGTTGTTAGCATTAAAGCTTACTAATTGCATATTTAAAAAGAAGTGTGAAGGTGGCAGGAACGGGGAATAGCGATTAAGGAATGGATAAGTATGGAAAGGGGTCGTTCGGGCTTCAAAATAGGGTCACAAGGGATACTCAAGAGAGGTGAGCGCCTGACGATCAAATTGTATGTCTTGGAACTTTTGAGTGCAAAATGTGTAACACGGAAGAGGGCATGATGGGGTAGTCCAGCGGTCAATTTGTATATCGCGGAACTCCAGGTGTTGTTTGTAGGTCGCGGAACAATGGAAGCGTGATATTGAGCTCGCCTGTCCGGGAACCCGCAATTGAAAAAGTGGCTAAGTATGGAATAGGGAAACAGTCGGTCGGACTCGTTTTTGCTAATATATTGAAATTTGTAATGGATATCCCATTACTTGGCAAGATCTTTTCTACATGTTTCTGGACAAGTTGTGTAGGGATAGTCAGTGTGACTGTCTCCTCAAGCCTTTCTCTCATTAATGACAATCTTTACGGTTGATGCATGATGAGATGTTAGCATTAAAGCTTACTAATTTCATACTTGAAAAGAAGTGCGAAGGTGGCGGGCACGGGGAACAACGATTAGGAATTGGAGATTTCGTGAACCCACCAACCCGACGATCCGTGAAAGAGATTCCAAGAAATGGCCAAGTATGGAAAGAGGTCAGACGGGCTTCAAAATAGGGTGACAAGGGATCCTCAGGAGACGTGAGGGCCCGATGATCAAATTGTATGTCTTGAAACTTTTGAGTGCAAAATGTGTAACACAGAAGAGGGCATGATGGGGGAGTACGGCAGTCAATTTGTATATCGTAGAACTCCGGGTGTTGTTTGTAGGTTACAAAACAATGGAAGTGTAATCTAGAACCCGTCTGCCTAGGAATATGCGATCGAAAAAGTGGCTAAGTATGGAATGGGGAAGCATTCAGTTGGAGTCGTGATATAAAATCATGAGTGGAAATTTGAACCCGTGAGTTTGCCAACCCGCACACTTAGACATTTTCGGAAAAATGACTAAGTAACCAAAAAGAGAAAGTAGAGGGGAAAAAGAAAGGGGAATTCGGTTAAGTATAGAAGAGAGAAAAGAAGGGGATAAAAGAAAGTGGGAAAATAGAAAAGGGGAGGGAAATTTTCGGAAGCGGGAATTGGTCTCAAACAAGCCCCATTGTTGCAAAATCATCATTTTCTAGCCCAATATTTTATCCACATACTCGTTTTGTATTTTGCTTGTATCATTAAAAAGGGCGTGAGCAAATGCAAATATAAACTATAACTTGATTTTTGGCTATAATTATGTATAGTTGATTTACAGGGGCTATTGATGTTTGGATTTTGTAGATAACAGTGGATTAGGATAATTTTTCATTCTTACTGTGATAAGGCCTTAAAAAAACTAGAATAAGTAACAATTTTTTCCAATTCAATTCTCACACAAAAAAATTCTTTGATCCCATAATATTCATCTTTGTCGATCTAATAATAGGGAGGTCGATTTGGTAGATTGGGCTATTGGTCATTTCAGGCGACTAGGGTGCGTCATCTAATGCTTTGATGAAGATTTGTTTTTATTGCAACTTGTGGGAGTAATTGTGTTTTTGATACATTGTTTAATGCCTTGAAATATTATTTTAAGTATTAAACTTCTTGCAGCAGATTATTCATTGAATGGTTTGTTGTTTCCCTCTGTTTTTACCTTTATTATTTCACTTGTTTGTCATTACTTTGCTACCAACCAAGGATAACCCTCATCCATATCATCTTGCCAATTTGACCATGATTTTGTCTTGGTGAAACAACCCTCTAACTCACCAACAAATTCAAAAGAATGACCATTCCAAATTTCCGGTGGCATGGCTCTGCCCTTTAGCACTCAGGTGCAGACTTTAGGAGCAACAGTAACTATGAAGTCAATTAGAAAAAGTGATTCATAGTTATACTTTCCAAGATGTGTTTGCATAAGAGAAGCATCGAAAAGCCACAGAGAAATCAATGGAGGGTTTTTGAAATAAAATTATTGCACTGTTAACTTGATCTTAAGTATAACAACGACGAACTTGAATTTTAATATTGTGGTTGATTTCATAGCCCCATTTGACTTCATCTAGCATATATCATTTTTTTTCAAAATATTTGCGAAGAAGAAATTTGGTAATTTCATTAATAAAGTAAAAGTGCTCAAATAAAGGCCAGGGGATGGACAACCAATAGTATGCTTCCTTTTCGAGTGAAGGAATCAAGGAAGCGAGAGGTAAATAAGAGATTGTTTGCTCAGTAAGGTTGAGATGAGAACAAAACTTCTTGGGTGGGGCCCCAACTCTCGCATCATGAATTAGTGTTGCTATGTTCTATCTACATTACAAATGGAATTGAATGTTGGTTTGAAACTGTGTGTGAAATTCATTTATGTTTTCGTAGAAGCCTCATGTGATCGACACAATGCATTGTCATATAATTGTTCCATGCTTAATATTTGATCAAATTACTTGAGTCAATACAATATTTGAGAATTACGAGACTATCGAACCATGCAAACGAGAAGAGGTGTTAAATCCAACAAAGAATCCCCAACCAAGATTCCAAGGCAATTTTTTAATAGTAAATCCATAAGAAAAATAGTGGGTAATATATATTTATCCATAGACATTGGATTGGGTTCTTTGCACCGAAGCATTGAACATACTTGTCATAAATACATGTAGAGGAATTACAAAAAAAACATGCATACAATTATGTGTTGTTCATCTAGTGCAACAACATGCAAAAGGCATCGACAAGCTCTTGAACATGCATACAAAACTGATTGTCATGCTTTTTTAGGAACTCCTTGCAATCTTCTCCTCTAAAGGTCAATGTTGGCTTCGACAATCTCAACATCTTGCGGAAGACCTGAGGTGACAAAGAAACATGAGAGTGTTCCCGCGATGGAATAATTCTTTGGTTTGAAATATATCTCTCAGTGCACCAAAAGACCAGCTCCTTACAGTCAAAGACTTCAAAGACACATCCTACACGAGCAATTCCAGAAGCCAAATTACTTTGTTCTGGGTGGAAGGGGATGAGTAGTAAGAATATGCCTTGAACCACTGGGAGTTCTGGTCCTCACCCCCTAAGATGTTAATTGTATCTCCATAGAACAGGAGACTGGCCCCGCAATTGAATAATTATTTGGCTTGAAATATATCTATCGACGCACCAAGAGACCATCTCCTTACAGTCAAAGACTTCAGGGAAAAATCCAAACCCTAATCCAAAACCCTAAAAATGAAAGTAAAGGATACATCTTTGAGGTCCAAGACCTCCATCCAAGTCGAGATACTCAAAATATGATGCTGCAAAGTGGCTATTACGTTCAACGTCAGTTTCTTCTCTGAAACCCCTTCCTTTGGTCTTCTTAGGGCCGCCATCGTCGAGCTGGGAAGTGCCCCCCCGTTATGGTGGATTTCAATTTGGGTTCAGGAGTGGGAACAACATCCGCATGGCCATCATCCATCGACATATCATCGTCCATCAGATCATCTTCTTCTGACTCGAAATCGACCGCATCAACCTCTGCGTCGACCTTTCTTTCGTGCTTTTCTTCAAAATCCTTGAAATTTGGAGCAGGCGATGGATATACAGAGAGAATGTAGGATATACACGTTTATAGGGTTACAAAACAAATAAATGCAGGGGGCAGGATATACACGTTTATAGGGTTATAAAATAAATAAACGCAGGGGGGGTTGTCTAAGCAGGGGGGTTGCCTTGGAATTATTTGGCTTGAAATATATCTCTCGGCGCACCAAGGGACCATCTCCTTACTTCCTTCTGTGCAGAAGGGGATGAGTAGTAATAATATTCCCTAGACCACTGTAAGTTCTGGTCATCATCCCTGAAGGTGTTTATTGTATCTCGATGGAACTGTTGTCGAGCTACTGCCATAATTTGACGAGAACATTTGTTTTCTCTGGATGATGTTTGAAATAAACACTCGGAAGGGATAATATAACCCTCCACAAATGTTGGTTGAATGCGTATCAATGGGAGATCTCCTCGAGCCTTTCACTGATTAATGACAATTTCTATGGTTCCCGTGTAATGAGTTGTTACAATTAAAGCTTACTAATTTCATACTTAGAAATAAGTGCGAAGGTGGCGGGGACGATGAAGAGCGATTAAGGATTGAAGATTTCATGAAGCCACTGACCCAATGACACGTGAAAGAGATTCCATGATGTTTGAAATGAACACTCATAAGCGATAATATAACCCTCCGCAAATCTTGGTTCAATTTGTATTAATGGGAGATCTCCTCGAGCCTTTCGCTCATTAATGACAATCTTTACGATTCCTACATGATGAGATGTTAGCATTAAATCTTAATAATTGCATATTTAGAAAGAAGTGCGAAGGTGGGGGGGATGGCGAAGAGCGATTAAGGATTGGAGATTTCGTGAACCCACCAACCCGACGACCCGCGAAAGAGATTCCAAGAAATGGCCAAGTATGGAAAGCGGTCAGTCGGTCTTCAAAATAGGGTCACAATTTATACTCTGGAGATGTGAGGTCTCGATGTTCAAATAGTATGTCTCTGAACTTTTGACTAAAAAATGTGTAACACAGAACAAGGCATGATGGCGGAATTCGACGGTCAATTTGTATATCGCGGAACTCCGGGTGTTGTTTGTAGGTCACGAAACAATGGAAAAAAAATGTTGAGCACACCTACCTAGGAACCGACGATTGAAAAAGTGGCTAAGTATCGAATGGGGAAGTGGTCAGTCGGATTCGTGATATAAAAGCATGAGACATATTCAGAAAAATGACTAAGTAACCAGAAAGGGAAAGTAGAGGGGAAAAAGAAAGGGGAATTTGGTTGTCAATTTGTATATCGAGGAATCGCAATCTTGAGCCCACCTGGTCGAGAACCCACGATCGAAAAATTGGTTGAGTATGGAATGTGGAAGTGGTCGGTCGGACTCATGATATAAAAGCATCAGTGGAAATGTGAACGTGTGAATCCGCCAACCCGTGCACTTAGACATTTTCCAAAAAATGACTAAGTAACCAAAAAGGGAAATTAGAGGGGAAAAAGAAAGGGGAGGGAAATTTTCGGAAGCAGGAATTGGTCTTAACAAAGCCCCATTGATGGTCTTAACAGTAACTATGAAGTACAGTAGATAGGTGAACAATCTCTTCAATCAAGGAATAGAGAAAGTGAGTCATAGTTATACTTTTCAGGATGTGTTTGCATAAGAGAAGCATCGAAAAGATACAGAAAAATCAATGGAGGGTTGTTCAAGTAAAATTATTGTACTATCAACTTGACCGCAAGTATAACAACGATGAATTTTAATTTTAATTTTTGTGGTTGATATCATAGTCCCATTCGATTTCAGCTAGCATATATCTTTTTATTTCAAAATATTTTTGAAGAAGAATTTTGGTAATTTCATCAATCAAATAAAAGTGCTAAAATGAACTACATATTACATTTCTTCACAGAGCTTACATTAAAAGGCAAGGAAGGTCTTGTATATTCTTTAAGATCATAGAAAAACTGCTAAGATCCTAAATCTATCATCCCGCCATAATTCAAAAACTGGGCCCATGAGAACCTTGAACTACAGTACGAAAGAACATGAACAAAAGTCTGCCAAACACAAGAGAGGAAAAAATAAGCAAAGATTGGGCATTGTATCCCATCTATAACCAAATCCCCAAATGGGCACCAAGAAATTTGTCGATTACTATATTACTATGAACCAATATCACTATGAACATTTACTTCTGATAGTACTATGAACCAAGATCACGTTGACCTGAAAATTTTCTAACATTACTAATTCTGGAAAAGAGTGTCATCATTTAGCTTAACGGAGTTTGAACAATGCCAAATTTGTAATATTATTGAAAATTCCTGATGGTTCCATTCAGAGGAGCAAGCCATTTTGACGGCTCAAAGGATGGACCTGATTTATTCAAAGTTGGGTACTTTGTATGAGGTCTTTCCTCGTGCTTCTCATTCCTAGACTGAACAATCTTATGCGCTTCCAGTTCACTTTTCCATGGCACTAAAAAACTCTATTCATATCTTGATTGGGTAGCATGGACAGATACAAATAAGATTGTTTCATTTCTTGTCAACGCATGATATGAATTTTTTTTTTTTTTGGTTTAGTCGATATGCAGTATGGCATTGTCCTCATTTAATGTAAATTTGTTATGGATGCGAAAGTCATGTAACATGTAGACATTGTTTGCCTTTTTCTGTAGGTATACTTTATATGGAAATTCTGCCAACCCAAGAAGCACATCTTGTAATACAGTTTGTCTAATTGTACAATGTACAATTGTGTTGTTGAGGGTTCGGAAGGCAGCATTGAGGAAATGTCTATATATGTAAGGGAATTTTTTACTTTATCATAGACAATCAATTGTGCCATCATTTATGAAAGAAGAGAAAGAAGAAGGAGAGTTTCAATTGGCACATACACGCCCGAAGGGGGTCGAGTACGCATTTGTTGCAACCGAAACACCCTCAAACTGCGCACATGAGCATAGTAGTTAATATATTGAACAATATAATATATGTGTGTACAACAAAAAAGCTGCACAAAATTGTTTAAGGCAATTTTTATGTGCAAAGTTTGGATGGAATTGTAGATTTATACGTACAACAGTTGTTGAGCTAGTTAGTTTCTTGAGATCCTATACTATGTTTGTTCGTAATTATGTTACAATTGTTGCTTGGGTTGTGTGAAAGATCATTTCTTTAACATCTCTTTTCTTTGTTATATTTTTTAACAACATAAGTGGAAATTTCCCTTTATGCAATTGTTGTTCCATTGAGGAAAATAAATTTGAATAGGTGTCGAACAATTGTGGCTGCAACACGGAACAATGTAATAGTTGTGTAAAATAACTGAGATATATGAGCATGTGAAAGTAAAGGACAAAAATGGGTATGGAGAACGGTACCATTTCCTTATCGTTGTCTGACTCTCCATACTTTATATGGAGAGTGTGTTGCAAGCCAAATTTTCTTGCAAGTGCGACAACTGTACCAATGGCTCCAGTTGGGTAAATGTCATTTTCTCTGCAAGTTGGTTGATTGTTGTGTTCGGTACGAAACGATATTCTGGACAAACCGTGGGAAATTTTTCCATAATACTTGTTTCATTAAGAAATATAATCTGATCACAATCACCACGGTCATATACTATTTTCGGTAATATATTGAAATTTGTAATGGATATCCCATTACCTGGCAAGATATTTTTTACATGTTTTTGGACAAGTTGTGTAGGGATAGTCAGTGTGACTGTCATCATGGCTTCGTTGTTTGTCATGTTAGTACACATAATGCATCTAGTTTTGTTTTCCTTGTCTAAGTAGCTGATATACACGACCATTATGTCCCCGACAAACACTTATCTAGTTTGACAATTGTTCAAGCCTTCTATCGATAATATATTGGGTGCAATAAGTTTAGACCTGGTGACATTGTTTGAACAGAAAAAGTAATGTGAATGGAAGTTTGTATCATTTTTTTTGTTTGTTTTTTTTTGCTTAAATGTACAAGTAGATGCACAATTTGGATGAAGTATGCAGGTCATAGTTTTGTAACCATACCTTTTATTCTGCGGAGCTTGCACTATGTTGGGTGTTTTACTTGTGCTCGTCGATACTTATTGTGAACTGAAAAACATGTGTTGTAGATGACATCAACATATTTATCATGGAATAGATAAATCAATAACTCATGATATTTGTTTTGTAAACATAGCAAGAGAATAATGTATGAATCTTTACCTTTGGCCTTGTCATTCTATTGATGTTTGCGATGATTGACTACTCATGCCCATGTCACTCGTCCAACTTTTTTTGATACAAACATGTGTACATTGAACATCACAATGACTAAATAAGAATATGCATTATATATTGTTCATAATTGTTCTATATGTCAGATACAGGCTCGAAGGGGATTGTTGGAAGTAGGCTGAATTAGAAAGAAAGGCTATTTTGGGAAGAAAGGCATGCAAGAGGAAAGCGACAGCTGGAAGGAAAAGCAGCACACACACATGCATAGAAGACATAATGATGCTAGGGTTAGGGTTTTTGTAATACATTGTAATGGTTGATGAGCCAAAAACACATATAAATAGACACCTAGGAGGTCTAGGGGGCGTCAGAAGGGTTCTGTTTTTGATGGAGTGTTACTCGCGTGAGGAGTAACTAGTTTGTAACACTATTGTAATACGCTCCAATCTTGTAAGTTGTTGAGTTGTAGAGGGCCAGAAGGGTATATATTGAGGGTTAGATAACAGGTTGAGGAGCTTCGTGTGATCTAGTCTGCCTCATAATAGATCTCGACCCAACTGAGGACGAGTTGTAAAGTGCACAACATTGTAGTTTTGGAACCACCATAATAAAAGAGCTAGAGAGCCTGATCTTTGTGGACATAGCCAGGGGGGGTGAAACACGGTAAAACCTGTGTTATGTGATTGAATGTTTGTATCTCTTTTATTTTCTATGAGTATATGTTAGAACGATGGATGAATGAATTAATGAATCTGATTACATTACATGCATAAACGAGAATGAAAATATATTTCTTTAATATTTAGATAGAATTCACAGTGTGCAAATCACAAATACCCATTCAGTATTGTACTGCAAGCACTTGAGTATTACATTCACCCATTAAGACTATCTCGGGTGAGACTCCGTAGTGCACTATGTGTGTTGTGTTGCCTTCTGGGTTACTAGGAGGGTCGATAGCTTTAGAGGCTTTGTTGGATCCCTACTAGACATGAACCTGGGTCGAATCATGTTAAAGGTATAACTAAGAAAAGAAACCAACAAATGGTTCTTTTGCCAGTTGGAACAACATAGGATTGAGTGGATGAGATTTGTTGAATATTTGTTAAGAGAATGTTTGATCTATTGAAAAATTGTTAAAAGAATCTAAGATCTACGACCGAAGTGTCAAAAAGAATGAAAATATAGGAGGGAATGTTTATACCTTGGAGACCCATGAAAGAGGAAATAGAGAGATGGTTGAAAACAAAGGATCTAGAGTTTGCGCAACAAGATAACGAAACCCTAGAGTAACAACGCGCAAATATCTTGAGAAATATGTGTTTATTGATATGCATGAAGTATTTTTCTGTGATTTTCCACACTTATTGCAGGAGTGGATATTGAGATTTAAGGACAACCACACAACAAATAGGATCCGATAGTTAGAGTGGATCTTAGCTCAGATCACGCAGTTACAGCAGGTGAATAACAAATTAACCCACATAGTATATTTTTGGCTCGACAGTATTTTAGCAAGCTTTATAACAGAATTTGCAGTAGATATCGTGAAGTCGTACAGTGCAACAGAGAAAGAGTTTCTACACGAGCCTCAAGGAAGGTATATTAGATCATTGTATACTCTGATTAAGATATTGCTCTATAACAAAGGTGTAATGACAATGGAGTCAAACAACTAAACTTCCCTACATGCATGGGGGAAGGGGGGAAGCACTGACAGAAAAAGGAGAAATGGAAGAAGAAAGGGATAAAGGAAAGAAGGAGGAAGCCTTGGACCCAATCATGATGGATGATGACCAGATCAAGTGGATCATGGCGACAACTAAAAAGACGCACAGTGGAGTACCCTACCAATACAAGGTGAACACCAAGAAGAGAGTCGTAGCCGCGAGGGAAGGCTTGGCAAGTGATGAAGAGGAGGTAGAGGATCTCTAGGTTGTGGAGTAAATTGAGGAAATCATGGCACAACATATGAGAGGAAGACGAGAGGTCTAAGAGAGGGAATAGAAGGCATCAAACCTATCCATATTAATGTCAGTGTGGAACCCATAAACCCATGTGCGACCAACACACCAAAAAGAACACCACCATTTTGACAACCAAATTTTGGGAGAAGGAATAAAGCAAAAGTACATCTACACAAGGAACAAAAACTGGGGGAGCCACTTCAGAAAGCATTAGTCAAATATCCACACTGCGTAGAGGTAGTAGTTCAACATTCAGGATGGCAAGACACGATCCCACCATCAGGTTACCAGAATTCAAAGGAGAAGTGTCGGAGGACCCAGAGAAGCACCTGTTTATCCGTGAAAAGATCTGGGAAGCAAAACATATCACAGACGAGGACACTAAACTTGCACAGTTAGCTATCACACTAAGGGATCGCGCACTGGATTGGTATATGATTTTAGCCACAAACAATCCACCAGGGACAACCAAAATGATCACAGATATCAAGAAGTTGTTGATAAATGAGTTTCAGAAGCCAAGTTCAGAAGACCAATACATGAAGGAGATGATAGAAATTAGACAGAAACCAAGAGAATCCGTATGGAAGATTGACCAGAGATTCAATCGACTGAAAGGAAAACTGAAATAGCTCATGACATATATGCAACACAGGCACCTGTTCGTCAACTCACTATTACCATACCTAAAATACCCATTGCGACAACAAAAGTTTCAGACGCAAGGAGAGGCTCTGTAGGCATCCCTGCAACTAGAAGAAAACCAATATCAGAAGACAGATCCAGCCATCAAGGAGATGAAGGAGGATCTGAAGAACTTAATTTTCCAGCTAAACCAGAACAAAAGTAAGGAAAAAAGAGAAGTCATTTGGTCTACCACATGCAGGACAGGAGGACACCATAAGAACGAATGTCCAACATTCACGCAGTACATGGAAGCAGGCATGCCAAATCCATTACCAACAAGAGGAATATGGTGCGAAATCTGTAAGAAAGAGGGCCACGATCCATATCACTTCCCAATGATGCAAAAGTACTAGACAGTCCCAAAGATTTCATATTGCAACTTTTGCAAGTCAATAGGCCATGACAACAAAGACTGTAGAATCATGGAGTTGATGAGAGAGAGGACATCAGATGCATATAAGGTGCAGGAAGAAATGATGACCGAGCAAGCTGCACCTCAATTTAACCAGGTAACAGCCCCATACAACACTACACAATAGCAGTATAATACTGCGCAACAACCATATACCATAGCACAGCCACAATACAACACAACACAACCCCATTACAATACCGTGCAATATAACCAGGTGCCTCAGTATAACGCGTCGTGAGGGGATCGAGTTGGCTATAGAGGCGGAGGACGAGAAATAGGAGGCTTTGGAAGAGGTAGAGGACCAATGGTATGCCACAACTGTCAACAACCTGGAAACTATGCAAGAGAATGTCCGCTTCCACCAGTGACTTGTATGTATTGTCGCGCATCAGATCATGACACAGAAGAATGTCCTACGTTATTAGGGAAGATCCAGTAAAAGAGGAATCAGAACAATCAAAATGTTTAATGGATTTCAGCAAAAGCGAGGGACGAAGGAAGAAACATCAACATAGTTACACGCAGAGGAGCTAAACAGGAAACGACGCAGTATGACAAGAGTCAGTACAACACCAATGGGTGAAGAAGAATGTCGAGCCAAGGAAGTAGTTCGACACACAGAACGAGAAGGAGATATTTAAGAAATCCAGACAAGAATTTATGAAGCCTGACATTGCGTCTACCTCAACTACGCAACATAGTAAGTAAGTACCAGAGTACGAGATGCCTCCATCATTGGATCATACCAAAGAAATGCAGCCTATGGGACAAGTAGTTACAATCAAAGGCTGTTTGAAATCATGTATAAAATTACTCAATGATCCGTCCTCTGTCAAAGTATTACAAAATATGTTAGACAGATGTAGCATAGAGACAAAAGGAAAGCTAGAACAAAAAATAGTAAATCACCTACATACAAGGAGAAGAACAAGTAGGGAGTTCAGGCTAAATGCCAACATTGGATATTTCAACATGGGAGACATCATACTGGATCTAGGATCCGAAGTCAATGTATTACCCAAGAAGACATGGAAATGTATGGGAGATCCCACATTAGGATATTCACTCATTCAATTGAAACTAGCAAACCAACAGAGAGTTTTGCCAATAGGGAGGCTGAAAGGAGTAATAGTAGACCTGGATGGAGTGTGCACTAAAGCTGACTTTGAAGTAATAGAGATAGTGGACAACAAAACACTTTACCCAACATTGCTCGACTTGGATTGGGCATTTGATAATCAGGACATAATCAACTTAAATACATGAAAAATGACCTTCGACTCAGGAGAATACAGGGTCATTGCGCCATTAGACCCATCGGAAGGGGAAAGGTTCGTAGAGCCTACTTGCTTGGACTTGGAGGAAATTAGTAAGTTGTACAAAACAATTGCATGATATGAGGATTACGTAAACCCAACTGCACATGGGATACTCAGTTGGCAGAGCATTACTTCATGTGTGCCAGACTTAGATATGGGTTTAGAAAACTAGGAACAGAGGCTACATGAAGTTTACACAAGAATATGTGCAAGAATGGACCGCGCAATAAGATGGGTAGGTATGGAGATAAGGGAACCACCCAGTTTCCATGGGGTAAATGATATAGAAGCATTGTTGACACGTTACAAAGATGAAGTGTTAGAAAATCAGAGACTCTTAGCTCTAGATATAGAACTCAAGGCCACACCCGCAAGATGGTGGGGCACACAGAAGGAAACAATTAAGGATCGGTACCAATGTAAGTGGTTACTGCGCATAAGGTTTGGCACAGAACAAAGAGGCAACCAACAGCAAAAATGTGATGGATAGGGGGCACCAGCGGAACACTTGGAGAATTGCAGAACGTTGTGGAAAATGACACCCCCAAAGGAATGGCCCCATCATTTTGTACACACCTTAGAGGGCATCCGAACAAACTGGTATATAGACCAGGAACTATGCAGAGGAACTACGAGATGGACAGTATTACAACAGAACTTTACAGTCACTTTCTCATTTGAGCATGAGAACCACAACATAGATGCAACACTTAAACAAATAAGAGGAGTGATATTCATTAAGGAACCAGAAGTTGAACTCATAACAGAAGAACAACAGTGGAACAGACAGACAGTAAAAGAATTTTTGTCATGCTACCATGTGCAGGAAGAAGTACCAGATGAAGACGATACGCGCGATATTCAGATTGAGGAAGTTGAAGGCTAAAGAGAAGTGGAAGCTCCACCTCTAGAATCCGAAGTAATTTCTGCGCTGATCAAGGTGAAGAAATTCAACATTGGGACAGTTGAGAATCCTAAAATGGCTAGCATTGGAGACTATTGGGATGAGAAAATAGTGGAAAGCATAACCGAGTTACTGTGTGAATACAACGACCTATTCCCCACAACGTTCACATAAATGAAGGGAATAGCAGGAGAGATAGGTGAAATAAAGATACCACTCAGAGTTGAGGCAAGACTGATCAGACAACGAACATACAGACTAAACCCGATATATAAGAAAAAAATAAAAGCTGAGATCGATAGGATGTTGGAAGATGGAATCATAGAACCTGTGGAAGAATCAGAATGGATAAGCTCGATGGTAGTTCAGGAAAAAAAACAAGGCGGGATAAGAATATGCGTCGACTTGAGAAAGTTGAATGATGCATGCCTACATGACCCATTCCCTACACCCTTCAAGGATGAGGTGTTGGAGAACGTAGGAGGACAGGAAGTTTATTCATTCACCAACGGATTTTCAGGATACCATGAAATCAAGATAGCACCAGAAGACAGATACAAGATAACTTTTTCTATATAATGGGGATCCTACCAGTACACAGTCATGTTGTTTGGACTGAAGAATGCACCATCAATATTTTCCAAAGTAGTCATAGCTGCATTTAAAGAATTTATCAACTAGTTTTTATAGGTATACTTGGACGATTGGACAATCTATAGTCTGTTGAAATACCATGTAGAATTATTGCGGTTGATGTTAGAAATATGCAGGCATTGCCAGATATTGTTAAACATCAAGAAGTTCGTCTTTGGAACACCTTTTGGGATACTATTGGGCCATATAGTATGAAAGCAAGGTTTACTAGTAGATTCTGCCAAGATTGTAGTAATCGTTAACCTTCCACCACCAAAAATAGTTTGTCATCTAAGAGCGACATTGGGACACACAAGATACTACAGAAAATTTATAAAAGGGTACGCCCAGATCATCGCGCCAATGGAGAAACTGCTAAGGAAAGACGCAAAGCTCTAGTGGAATAAGGACTGCCAACACGGCCTGGATACGTTGAAAGAAAAGATGGTAACTTCCCCAATATTAGTATTCCCATATTGGGAGAAGACATTCCACGTACATGTAGATGCATCAGCCATAGCACTTGGAGCTATTCTGGTGCAGCCAGGAATAGGAGAATTGGATCATCCTATATCATTTGCTAGCAGAAAATTGTTAGAATCGGATCAAAACTACAACACTACAGAGAGGGAAGGCCTAGCTATGGTATACGTGCTTCAAAATCTCATACATTACTTACTGGGGAAACATTTCAAGATGTTCACAGACCATTCAACACTCAAGTACCTAGTCAACAAGCCAATGTTACGGGGGATAATTTGAAAATGGCTACTATTGTTCCAAGAATTTGATTTTGAGGTAATAGTCAAGCCAGGGAAGCTGAATGCAGGACCTGATCACGTGTCAAGGATCACGAATGGGGAGGAACCTATAAATTTAGAGGACAAATTTCCGGACGCATAGTTATTTTCAGTCCAGATCGTTGATGAATACATCACAGACATTATCCAGTACTTGAGTACAGGGACTGCGCCACAGGAATATAACATCGTGTAGAAGAAAAACCTAGTAGTCTGGGTTGCAGACTATCAACTAATTGCAGGAAACTTATACAAAATGGGCGCAGATAGCATCTTGAGAAGATGTGTGCTAGAACATGAAAGACCAAGGATTTTAGCATAAGCCCACGAGGGAATAGCAGGAGGACATTACGCAGGAAAAGCTACTGCGCAAAAGGTATTGCGCGTGGGACTATGGTGGTCAACCATTCACAGAGACTCAAAATAATACTGCCAGAAGTGCGATGTATGTCAGAGGGTTGGTAAACCAAATAGAAGGGACGAGATACCCCTATGACCACAGGTAACTTTGCAGGTATTTGACAAATGGGAAATAGATTTTGTGGGACCAATTCACCTGCCAAAAAAGAAGATAGGAGCGAGGTACATCATCATCGCGACAGAATACCTGACAAGATGGATGGAAGCAACACCAGTCAAATATTGCAATGCAGAGACAACAACACACCTTTTGTTCGAGCAAGTGATCCCTAGATTTGGTTGCCCAAGGATTTTTATGAGTGACCAAAGCACTCACTTCATTAACAGTACTATTAAGGCTATGATGGAAGAATTTGAAGCTCATCATAAAAAAAGTACACCATATCATCCCCAAGCAAATGGAACAGTGGAAGCCTTTAACAAGATCCTTGAAAATGCACTGACGAAGATCTATAATGTTAATAGGGATGATTAGGACCTAAAAATACCAGTAGTATTGTGGGCATACATGACCACATGTAAGAAGTTGACAGGACAAATGCCATTCAGATTGGTATATGGACATGAAGCAGTGGTGCCACTAGAATGTTTGGTACCCAGTCTGCGCATAGCAGCGATTACGAACATGACAGAATGAGGTGCGATACAGGATATACTGAATCAATTGATGATCATGGAGGAAGATATGATTCTAGCAGGATTCCACCAAGAAGTCCAGAAAGCAAGGGACAAAGCCTGGCATGACAGACATATCAAGAAGAAAAATTTCAAGGAAGGAGACTTAGTGTTGATGTATGACAGTAAATCCTTTCAACATCTAAGAAAACTCAGAATGCACTAGTTAGGACCATACGAAGTAAAAACTGTCACATATGGGGGAGTTGTATAGTTGAAGGACTTGGGAGGCACAAAAATCAGAGGGATGATCAATGGGAGTCGACTGAAGCTGTACAAGGATAGTTGACCACCTGCAACCTAAAAGTCACTGCGCAGTAAAAAACAAATATGCCACACTGTACCGTACCTCAAAAGATAACAATAGAGGCATAGTGCGCCCAAAAGAGAATGAGAATGCATACTCGGAAATTTTATCCCAACGGAGACAGGTCCAATGATCATTACAAAGAGGAAACAGTGGGAAAGATGGATATGGAAAAATAAGCGCCAACTGACGGTGACTATCGAAATTAAATGCCAGAAACGACTGACAGGATGCCATATTAATCACGCCAATTGGAGATGACAAGGGAAATCAAGGACAAGTACGCGGGAACCGACAGTTCAATTAAATCACAATCGCAATAATGTCTCTGACAAGCTTCACATGACGTTGATACAAAGAAATCACGCGGGAGCGGAAAGGTTATTGTGAAATTGAGAAAAAAACAGAGTGATAGAACATATGAAACAAAGAGTGAAGGTTATAGAGGTTGTAGAGGCCACTATGCTCAGTGAACGACATCTCTACCACCATGGCACCACCCAAATAGGGAGAACCGAGTCGGACCACCAGACAACCTCTAAGAAACACCAGAACACAATCGTAGCCACAGGGAAGTGACCAGCAACCATATCAGCCTACAGAAGTCGTCAATGTAGATGAAATATTGTCGCCTGATACAACACCAGTAAGTCCCACACCCATTGTGGAGGAAACCCAGAAGACAACACCAATGGGCATGGACATTGATATGTCAAAAGAGGGACAAGGCTAACAGGATGAGGATGCAGGCAACCAAGTGCACCCCAAAAACCTTGTAGAAGCCCCGAGAGTCAATGGGACGGCTCCAAACCAGGAAGAAATGACCGCACCAAAAAGATCACAGACAACCACATCAGAACAACCACAGGAGGGAGCAGTGGAAGATGTCACCGACCGACCAGAGGAGTATGCAGAAGAGTGAACAATGGAGGTTGGAACCTCGAGTCAGCCACCATAGTGAAAGGGAAAGCATACGGTATCTAGGTCACCACGTAGGAAACCTACCACAACCATTGTCTTGTCGCGCATTCCAGAAGGGATACGTACACCAACAAATTTGTTAGGCCACGTAGAGAAATTGAGGTACTCAAACCATGATGTGACGGACATAGAAAAGTTCTCAGAGTTCGCCAAGTGAGTCTACCTACAGACTGTGGGTATAGGACCCTTTTGTGAACCAATTAATCAACCAGTCCAGTGGGCAGCAGGACTGGCCAAAACCGAGATTTTAGGTCTGTTGGACCTACCACATTTTGGGAGGGGCCAGTATGAAAACAATTGTGTCAAGTAGCTGATGGCAGTCACACATGGCAGATACCTATGGCTGGAACATCTCGTCTCAATAGATGTAGATATCATCACATACATCACAGGGTTTCCATCATGGGGTGAGGATCCCGCATAGTTCCTGGAGGACAAAAAAAAAGAGAAATAACTGGACAAGGAAATGAAGAAGAAATATGGCACCGAAAGGGGGTCGCACAGAATCATCATCAAGCGTATTAGTGACATCACGACAAAAATGGCCAAAAAAATTATGGCATGCAAATTACTCAGGAAATGACACAAGGAGGAAGTCCCAGTCGGGGTTGTCACATCTGCAGCACAGTGTGTCGAGGGCACCACAGTCAGTTGGTCCCCTTATTTGTTGAATCTGTTCCTAGCCAACTGCAAGGATGCGTAGGATCTGGGGACAATTTTTTTTTTATTCATGGCTACTCATCCTAATAGCCATGATCGGATGGAAGGAGCTGAAGTATTCATTTTTTGCCACTAGACCCACTCCCTTCCATGGAGCGTGATACTTATCGCTCGGGGCCGCTCCGGACTCCAAGTACAGAAAAGTGAGTGCAGTGATATTCTAAGGCTATCTCAACGACATACATGACAACATCACCAACACTTGGAGGGTAACATTGAAAACAATCACACTGTATCAGGGCATAGCCAACTTCAAAGCGACTAGACATGCGATTTGGATCCAGGCATGGAAAGATCCTGATAATCAATGGCTACAACTATGCTACTGCATCAAGGAGGCAGATTAAGAGATGGCCATTAAGGATTGGGAAGATGACTGGAGGATTCCAGTCCTCATTCGATAAATACCCACAGAGATAGAGGAGGAGTAGATAAGATAGGAATAGACACAAGCCAAGGAGGTAACAGTGCCCAAGAAACCAAGGACGTGTCATAACAAGGCACAAAAGAAAAAAGGGGGGACATCCAAGACAGGTGCCCAGATGGGGAATAAGAACAACACACAGGTGCCCCAGGTACAGCAAAAACAGGTCGAGGAAGCACATGGAACTACATCAAGTGCTACTCCACAAGAGCAAGGCCAGACTAAGAGGCCAATCATCCAAACAGGGGGTGCGCGTAAGAAGGAAAAGGCACATAAAATGCCCCTAGAGTACAAGATCACTGAGGATGATGCGAACATGGTGGCTTAAATTATTCAGGACCGCACAGTCGAGGATTTCGAGAATGTTGCACGCCAAAGGGATAAAATTGAGGAAGAATTGGCCCACATGAGAAATCTCCTCGGGCAGCTCAGAGAAGCACAAGCAGTCAACAACAATGTAGAAATGGTCCCATCAACATCACAGACCAAAGGCGAAGCTCGATCAAGAGAGGAGGACAGGATCCAGACGACAGCACAGCCGAGCTCAAAAGTTCATGTCACACCCAGCATGTTGCACATGGACAAAATCGTGGGGCAGACACCCCTAAAGGACTTGGCTCAAATACAATTGGTATTGACGTGGATACCAATCAAGGCCTTGTATAAACTATAAGTCAGTGTTACACAGGAGGTATAGTCTCGCGCATGCACAGATACAACGAAATTGCAGCAGACAAAGGACAATTGAGATGCACTAGAATTGATACTCGAGCAGGCTAAGCTCGAGACCAAAGATGAGAATGACCACGTGAACGAACTGGAGAAGAAAGTGGTCATAGCCTACGATAAAATCTTAAAGAATGCACAGATAGTCAAACTCATGGTAACAGAGAAGATTTATCAGATTTCCTAGAAAATCGATCAATACCAACAGGAGATCAAGCACCTCCAGGAGCAACTAAAACCTACCACTCCACCAGAGGTGAAGGAGAAAAGGAAACGGGAAGCAACAATGTAGATAAAGGAGATAGAGCGAAAAGTCCACGTGGCAACCAACTTGTTCAGGAAAGCAGCACAACTCTGGACGAAGCTGGAAGAGGATCAGCAGGTCCAACAGTGGGACCAGGAAGGAGAAAGGATAAGCACATATATCCATGACCTCAAGCAGAGGCAAAAGACAATGTCGATCACAGAGCGCATCAAAGGAGCGCAGGACATGAAGAAACTGCAGGCAGAACTCATAGTTGTGCAGACATAGAAAAAGGAGCACCAAGCTCAAATGGAACCGCTCCAGGAACGAGCAGCAGAGGTCATTGCACGGGCAGAGGAAGCCAAAACATATATGGCACAAACCCAAGAAGAATGTGCAAGGATGGTCAGCGACGAGATTGTAGTGCAGGTATTGGATGCACTCAAGGAGAAGACCATGCAGGCCCAAACACAAGAAATGGAGCTCACAGAGAAGTTCCAAGCTATAGCAAGGAGATCGATGAAGAAAACAAGGGTTAGGTGGCTAGGGACGAGCCACGTGTTAGTGTTGGGGGGTTGTTGGAAGCAGGCTGAATCAGAAAGAAAGGTTATTTTGGGAAGAAAGGCATGCAAGAGGAAAGCAACAGCTGGAAGGAAAAGCAACACGCGTGCATGCATGGAAGACCTAATGAAGCTAGGGTTAGGGTTTTCGTAATACATTGTAATGGATGATGAGCATAAAACACATATAAATTGACACCTAGGAGGTCTAGGGGACGTCAGAAGGGTTTTATTTTTGATGGAGTGTTACTCGCGTGAGAAGGAGTAACCAGTTTGTAACACTACTGTAATACGCTCCAATATTGTAAGTTGTTGAGTTGTAGAGGGTCGGAAGGGTAGATATTGAGGGTTAGATCATAGGCTGAGGAGCCTTTTGGGATCTAATCCACCTCATAATAGATCTCAACCCAACTGAGGATGAGTTGTAAAGTGCGCGACATTGTAGTTTTGGAACCACCATAATAAAAGAGCTAGAGAGCCAAATATTTGTGGATGTAGCCTGGGGGGGTGCATCGCGGTAAAAATTTTGTTATCTGATTGAATGTTTATATATCTTTTACTATCTATGAGTAGATGTTAGAATGATGGTAATGAATTTGATTATATTACATGCATAAACAAGAATGACAGTATATTGCTTTAATATTTAGAAAGAATTCACAGCGTGCAAATCACAGATCCCCATTCAGTCCTAGACTGCAAGCACTTGAGTATTGCAGTCACCCATTAAGACTATCTCGGGTGAGACTGCGCAGTGCACTATGTGTGTTGCGCTACCTTATGGGTTACCAGGAGGGCCGATAGTATTAGAGGATTTGTTGGATCCCTAGTAGACCTGAACCTGGGTTGAATCATGTTAAAGGTATAACTAAGATAAGAAATCAACAGGGATCGAGTATGAAATAGTGTGTCAAGGGATACTCAGGAGACATGAGGGCTCGATGGTCGAATTGTATGTCTCAGAAATTTTGAGTGCAAAAATGTGTAACATGGAACAGGGCATGATCGGGGAGTCTAGCAGTCAATCTATATATCGCGAAACTCCATAAGTTGTTGGTAGGTCATGGAACAATAGAAGCTCAATATTGAGCCCGCCAACCAGGGAGTCTGGCTGTCAATTTGTATATCGTGGAAATTTGGGTGTTGTTTATAGGACATGGAACAATAGAAGTGCAATTTTGAGCCCGCCAGCCCGGGAACCCGCGATCGAAAAAGTGGCTAAGTATGGAATGGGGAAGTGGTCGGTCGGACTCGTGATATAGAAGCATGAGTGGAAATGTGAACCCGTGAGTCCGCCAACCCACGCACCTAGATATTTTTGGAGAAACGACTAAGTAAAGCAACCAGAAAGGGAAAGTAGATGGGAAAAAGAAAAGGGAATTCAGTTAAGTATAGAAGAGAGAGAAAAATGGATAAAAGAGAGTGAGAAAATAGAAAAGGGGAGGGAAATTTTCGGAAGCGGGAAGTCTCAACAAAGCCCCATTGTTGCCAAATCATCATTTTCTAGTCCAATATTTTATCCACATACTTGTTTTGTGTGTTTGATTTAGTATCACTATTGGTATACCTTTTCGAAGATGGTACTTCAGCTTCCTCTATTGTGGCATATAAGATTTCATCCTCTTGTCCAATTAGTATGTTTCTTTCAATGTAGCAATGAAGAAAATACAATGGACATGAAGGTAAGTTGGTATGTAGAAAGACATGTAAAAAAATAAATACAGTTCTATTTATTTCAATGTAGCAGTACATAAAATATAGTTGACATGAAGATAAGTTATTATGTAGGAAGATATGTAGTATCTACATATAATAAATTAGGTGCAAAGCAGTAGAATAAATATATAGACAATAAATGAAATACAAAACAATGGAATATGAAATAAGAGTAGAAGCATGCACCTTTGTATCTCTTCTTCTACATTCGTGGTTAACATTCCTTCGTCTTGTCGAGTTATTTTGTTTATTTCAATGTGGGAACGCACAAAATACAATGAACATGAATGTAAGTTGGTATGTAAGGGAAAACAAGTAATATGTACATACAACAAATGAGAATCAAAGGAACAAAATACAAGATAGAGTTAGAAGCATGCACCTTTGTTTTTCTTGATCCATGGTTTTGGTTATATAGAATGTTTCCTGGCCAAAATATATTACAAGCTAGAAAATATTAAGAAGTTGGATGATCCTAGCTGAATTATTTGTTTTTTGCAACAAAGTATCCAGATATGCTTTGAGACATGGAAATATGATTTTGTAATATGTTTGATGTATATTTCATAATTCAAGTACAAGACAAATTGTATCATGGTCTGACCAGTATGTGTCTAAGATAAAGAGGGTGTATTGTGAAATGGGCACATTTGACCATACATGGTGAATAAGTGTGTTTTGTGCATGCTTTATCTTATCCAAAAGAAAGTGGATATTGTAATTGCACATGTAGTTTTCCAATTCTTTTTTTATGGCACTATTTTGTAGCATGTCAACATTGAAGTCTCCTAGAATGATAATGGTTTCGTTCAGATGTAAATGGTGTAATGCATTTGAAAAAACATTCATTATGTTGGGCAATGTTGCACGCAGAGCGGCATAGAGATTGAATATTTTGATTTGCAATCCACGGAAAATTACTCTTGCTAGCACCATCTCAACATTGTTTTCTTCAAAATGCATATGATCCAAAATTGTTGTATGTTTTTTCACTCATATCATCACTCCATGCGTAATGTAACTTGATATGCAAGTGTGATTTGAATTTTTTTTATTTTGCATGCATAATGTCATGTACAAGCATAGAATATTAGATTGCATTGTATCATAGTCATTGGGTATATAATTCATATGTGCATTTAAGTTGCACGTGTTAAGTGAGAGAATTGATACAGATGAGTTTGTTTGTATGAATTGGTAATCATATTGCAGATGTCATTTTTCACTAGTCCGAAGATGTTGCATCTTAGTATCGACTTTATGTTTGACTTTGAAGTTATCCTTTGTAAGAGTGCTTAGAAAATACAAGGACTCTATGTTTCTGACATGGGACATAGCTGTGTATACAAGTCCATGTATTTGTATTCCAGCAGGGTCGAAGGAAACACTATCAAGTGTTATCCCTTGTGATCTGTGGATTGTACGTGCACATGCAAATTGAATTGGAAACTATTTTCGAATCTTCAATTGACCTTTCTTTTCTGAGGTTGATATTGGTTTTGATATTTGCAATATAGGTATCGATTCACGTGAAGTGTTTGAATTATATAGATAAGCTAACTTGTTGGCTTGTCGGTGGCCAATGTGCGGGTCATGGAACTTAATCCAGAGGACATCAAATTTTTATGTTTTGGTATAAGCTTTGAGTATTCCATCTGCACCATTCATTAGGCCATCCTGTGAATCATAGTTGCAAGCATATATTTCAACTAGCATGTCTAATTTTAGGACAAGTTGCAAAGGGAGAGTTGTTGTATGTTGATGACATGGTACATTGCCATGGTTTTCTTCTTCAAGATCAATTGAATTGATGATGATATCATTGCCAGGCATGAGCGATAACATATACTTGTTATGTGTTGCAACATCCTTATTCTTGTAGAATAGGGAAGGGAAGGTTAGGTCGGTTGGGGCAGGTCACATGCAACTTGAATTGATATATGTTAAGTCATCACATGTTTGGTTGTTTGTATGCATTCTATTTAGAATTGCAATAAAACATTTATTTGTCTGGCGCATTGTAGTATGTAATTCAAAGCATTTTATGTTGTCTTTCCAAAATTCATGTGTCGTTGTTTGCATGTTGACCATAGGTTGCTCAAATATGAGAGAATATTGTATGGGTTGTGACTGGTAAAGATCCCCACAAAATACCATATCAAGGTTTCCAAAGTATTTGGTTTGGACATGTTTTATGTTTCTCAGTCGATTGTCAATGGAATATAATAAGCAACTTCCAATCAAGGATGCCTCATCTATGAACACAAGTTGTAGTTCATCATAAAGCTTTAACAAGGTATCTAACATTTCTTTGTTGAGTGGAAGAAAATGTGACTTGTTAAAAGGCATCAATAATGCAGAGTGGACTGTTGTTCCACCTGCATTATATGCAACTTTTCCTGTATATGCATGACATATCAATTGTCTCAAAGCATTTACTCTATGTCTATAATAACGAGTACATGTCACTGGGTCTTTTCTCATGAGGTAGTCAATGTCATCATTTTCCAAGGTCTCGGTTTGTTTTTTCCTTTTCCTGTTCCTATACAATGTAGACACTGTCCTGGAGCTTTAGTTCCAGGTCTTGGAACTTTCTCTTTATAACTTACTGAAATATGTCATCGATAAAGATGGATAATGCCTAACAATGGTGTGTAATTTTGTTGCATCTTGATTACCTTTGTATCATACTTAGCCCTTCTACACCTACTTGCAGTTTTCTTCTACAAGAACATTTTTCAAAGGCATGTAGGTACTCATTCCCGGGAAAGGTGGGAATATCATCGAGGGCATGGTGGGAAGGCTAAGGAATTTCCTTATTCAATTGAGGAGTTAGATTTCCACTTCTTCACATAAGGCAAAGGACCAGGATTTGTAATGTTAGAAAAAATGACAACCGGAGATGTGCACACAACATTGGCATACATATGGTGCAGAGTTTGGAGAAAAAATTGGAGCAAAATTTAAGAGCAAGAGGGAAAGATATGCCAACCTCTATGGAAATTCTACAGGATAGGAATGATGAATAAATACCTAAACATTCTTACTTTCAAATTGTAAATAGTAAAGAATGAATAAAAATGAAACTATGGTATTGAAACTTACTCGTTAATGATGAACGACAGAATCACAGTTCCAATTGCGAGTGTGAGATTTCAACCCTGCAAAGTGCAATAACAGGTCCTGGAATTACCCAGGATTTGTATTCCAGGTCTGGGAATTTTTTTCTTTATAACTTATTGAAATATATCACCGATAAAGATGGATAATACCTTTCAATGGTTTGCAATTTTGTTGTGGCTTGGTTGACGTTGTATCATACTTATCCCTTCTACACCTACCTGTAGTTTTCTTCTATAAGAACATTTTGGAAAGGCAACAAGCTTCACATCATCTTTTCATGTGAAAGACACGAGTTCGATTCTCGTACGGGATAGGTAGGTACTCATTCCTGGGAAAGGTGGGAATATCATCGAGGGCAAGGTGGGAAGGCTAAATAATTTCCTTATTCAATTGAGGCGTTAGATTTCCACTTCGTTACATATGGCAAAGGACCGGGATTTGTAATGCTAGGAAAAATGACAGTCAGAGTTGTGCAGACGACATTGGCATGCACATGGTGTAGAGTTTGGAAAAAAAATTGGAGGAAAATTTAAGAGAAGGAGGAAAAGATATGCCAACCTCTATGGAAATTCTGCAGGATAAGAATGATGAATAAATACTTAAACATTCTTACTTGCAAACTGTAAATAGTAAGAAGTAAATAATGAATACGAATGAAACTATCGTATTGAAACTTACTCGTCAATGATGAACGATAGAATCGCAGGTCCAATTGCGGGTGCATGATTTGAACCTTGCAAAGTGAAAAAACAGCTCCAACTGCGCGTGCAAGACTCCAACCTTGCAAAGTTGAAGTAAACAAAAGAAAGCAACAAGAAAAGAACCAGTGAGCAAGCACCAACAGGTCCAACTGCAGGTGCATGACTTCAACCTTGCAAAGTTGAACCAAACAACAACAAGCAACAATCAATGAACCAGTGAACAAGAAGCAACTAGTGAACCCGTAAAGAATATATGTATCTTCAATGATGACTAAATTGCATTCCAAGCATAGAAGAAATATGAAACATATGATGACTATGCGAGTGGCGGTGGACAACAATATTGCCCAAATTCATTGCAAGATTGTATGCAAAAATTGGAGGAAAAATGTACTCTGACAAGCCTATTTAAGTAAACATTTAAGGTTGTCAGGCCTATTTAAGGGCCTCACGCTATGTAAACATTTAAGCTGTCATACCTATTCAAGCACCTCAAAAAGAGTGTCAATGCTCAAAACTTTCGGTATGTAAACATTTCAATAAAAATAAAAAAAATAAAAAAAGAGCGTCGATGCTCAAAACTTTGGATATCTAAACATTTAAAACATTGGGAATAGTGAATATGGCAATAAGACTTCGAATCTATTCTCCAATAAGATGATGACATATAAGGTTTTTTTTATTATATAAAAAATAATGTTTTTAGTTCTTTAGTTCGAACAATAGAGATTATGCAAAAATTTATAGTCAAAAGACATATTAATACGAAGTCAACAAATTATTAATCACTATAATCCCTCTACACCTTCAACAAGAACTAAAAAATAATTAATAAATCGTTATATTAAAAATTTACTTTTAACTATAAAACTTTTATATATATATATATATATATATATATATATATATATATATATATATATATATATATATATATAACAAAATTTCCTACAAAGTACTACTTTGTAAA
>ML788362.1:604542-625270 GCA_009831015.1 Picea engelmannii
ATATATATATATATATATATAATTTCCTGCCAAATACTTTTATTTGTAAGATTATATATAGATATATAATTTCCTACAAAGATTATTTTGTGAAGGAAAAAAATATAAAGTAAAATATTCAAAGTTAGGTTACAACGATATTTATCATTTCTACTACAAATGGCATGGTACTTGTGAAGGAAAGAATATAAAAAATAAAGTAAAATATTCAAAGTTAGGTTCCAACAATATTTATCATTTCTACTGGCATGTTACTCACTACATTAGAACTATTTAAAGTGTCACATTTGATTATATTAGTATTAAGTTCAATAACATTTGTATATGTATTATATGTTATGTGTATAATTTGTAAACAATAACTTAAATGACCATAACATTTATTATTTATTTGTACTTTGCATTATTATTCATTTCAATATTTTTCATATCATTACAATTATTTTTTCCTTATAATAAGGAAAGGAATAATGTAATATCTTTATTTTCAAATTCCAAATTAGCGATGTGTATTGTAAATGTAATGAAAGGTCAAGAGCCAAAGCGATGTAATATGTAAATGATGTAAATTAAATGTTGTAGATGAACACGGACGAATATTTGGGGGCTAACTATCCAAAAGAGAGGGAATTGGTCAAAGGGGGAGAGTTTACCTATGTCTATTAAACCAAAACTCATTTCTTTCTAAATTATCCTTACCATGAACCTTTCATTATATGTTGAGTGTTCTAGAGTCCAATCATTGAATTCATGTAAGAGGTTTGGCGTGAGAGTCACTTCCTATAGTTATTGAGAGCATGGGGGATAAGTACAATCATTTTGGGGAAGAGTGCAAGTCAAGCAAACAAGAGAAAGAGGGGAAATTCATATGGGTAGGAGACCAAAATTATGCATTCACATTTTTGCATGGAGAGTGTTTTTACATGGAGTTTTTTGGACATCAAAAAAGTTCTATGTGTTGAAGCTTGAAGGAAGTTGTGGGCACGTTTGGCAACTATTTGGAGTTGTAATCTCATGGAGAAAAAGGTTGTAGGCCCGTGAGTAAATTTTTGTCTGAAATTCGTCCAAAGAAGCATGTGCTTTGTTGTTGGGCGAATTCATGTTGCAATTCTAGAATTCTTGAGTTCCTAGCAAGTAGTTTTCCTATCCAACCTATGTTGGAAGCCCTGAAGGGGAGTGTAAAGGCATGAGGGACTGTGAGTAGTGAAGGGGAATTCTATCCCTTGGGTTGTGCAGGTTGAGGGGAATAGAGCTGGTGGGATGGAATTAGTTGTGGGAATTGACTGTTGAGACGGGGACATTAGTCAGGCTTAAGGACCACCATATCTTGTGGATTCATAGCCCTAGCTTGGGGGTGACTTGCTATTAATAACTAGAACAACAACTCTATGATTGGGAGGAACAGTAGTCCTCTGCAACGGGTTGCATATTTTCTTAAGATAAGTGTTTGTATTTGTTGTGTTCATTGATGTTGAATGTTGATATAGTTGTTGTGCCATTTACTTTGAGTTATCTTGGTTAAATGTTACTTGTTGTGAGAAGAATGATGCATTCAATATCTACTTATGTGGTTGAATGATGTTGTATGTTGTTTAGTTGTTGGCATGCATAGTTAGAGTAGTTTCATTTGTGTTTTTAAGCAACATAGACAGTTGCATGAGCTTGAATGTCATTTTGTATTTTATTTCCACATTAATATTTGGTATCATAAATTTTTATTGGGTTGTTTCAACAAGTGACATGACCTAGCTGGGGATTGGATAAGTTACAAATAAGCAACCTCTTTTCTCTTTTCATTTTTTAAAAATGACTATAAAAATTAGAGGAATTAAACTATATAATTTAGTGATGATGAAAAATGCTAGGTTATGTATCTATTTATTAGTTCGTGCCTCTGCTTAGAGACTATATCTTTCACCTTGAAGTTAATTATCGTTGACTGCCTATTAGTTGGTACATTTTGGTATTTTTTTATAGAGTTTCCTATTAGTTTGTACGCTTTTCACAAAGTTTTCCAATATCATTTATTAATTTATTTATTTTCAAATTAAAAAGTTTTTTTTTTCTGAATTTTGAAAAATTATATTCATGTTTTTTAATTGGCCCACAACATATTGATGGGACTAAATAACCCTGACAGAGGGAAATGTTATTTCCTTATTTGTCAGACTTTAAAACTGACTTAAAAATCAATAAAAATAAATTACACCATTCGTGAATTTGACGGTTGAAATGATATGCTCGTCACTGCACTGCAGTCGATCATGTCACTACATTGATAAATGCAGTCAATGTTCTAGGTGTCTACTCCTCACCGCCTCATCTACTCATCAACGCCTCTGAAGCCAAAAGGTGCACATCTGCTCCTCACCGCCTTGAAATCCAAAGAGTGTGCCTCCATTCCTCATTGCCTCATTGATCCAGGTGGATATTGGTGGCCACCCACCTATTCCAAATGGCTCATTTTAGCAGTTTCAATTTGGTAGTTTTGTTTCTAGCTTTTCGAGTTCCAAACTTTCGGGGTCATTTTAAGGCCCTAAACAACATTTTTAGAGCTTGCCACATTCAAACTATAAATAGAGTCAAAGTCTGATGACAAAATGTGTATTTCTTGGATAAAACTTTCAAACGAGCTATCGTGCGCCCAAAATGAAGATTGTATGCCAAAGTTACGCCCCCGGGAAGTTGATACACCAAACTACCCAAAACGGGGTCCACAAAACTATCGGCTTTTCATCTTCCAAGGTTAGGGTTTTGGATTTTCTTTATGTTAAAAAGGCCTTTAGAGCCTCATTGTAAATCATCTTCTTGTGAATGCGAGTAGCGGACACATCTCTTCTCAGAGATAAGCTGCCACCATTCTAGCGAGTCTTTCACTCTGTATTTTTACAGTCTTTGTAGATTTTCGCTCATTAATAGAAAATTGTGTATTATTGTATCTCTGTGTTTATGGTTGCATCTCTGATACATTTTTGTTATATTATTGCATATTTGAGATATCTTTATACATTTATTTATTATATCTCTGCTCTCAGATCGTGCCAAAAATAATTTGGATCAGTGGTATCAGAGCAGGATTCTCTTGATAATTTTTCAGTGCATGTCCCTGACGAGGTCCGAGTATAGCAAGTTGGGTCTCGAGCTTGTCTCTCTTGAAGACAATCGCTCTTGCACACCCAAGAAACCCTCCATGGCGGAAGAAAATAAAAACAACAGAGTAGATGATTCTATTAATTTGTTGCTTGAGCAAGCTCTCATGCGACAGAGGGACGAAATGATGGGGAATTTTTCCCACATCCTTCAACATCTTTCGATGTTCCAAATAGATCCAAAAAGACCAAAATTCAAAGTTCTTGTATTTGAGTGAGATCAACACCATTGCAAATATCTCGTCGCAAGCTTTATGGCGGCACAAACGGATTGTAAATCCGACATCTTATGCAAAAGTTATCGCATTTAGAAGTTCTGCATAAACAGTGAAAAAGTCAAACTGGTCAAAGGGTGGCGTGGTAGTAGCAGAGTTGGACATGTCGCATTCCGCAGAAAGGACATGTGGCAGGTGATGTGGTTAAATCATATTAAAATCATGTGGCAAATTTATATTATAAAGTGGGTTATATAAATATATATAATCCCTTTAATAAAGGGTCGAATCATACCAACACAATACTTTTTTTTCCTTATATCATGGTTTTTACAACCATATGATAATGTTATAGCTTTTAAAAAAAAGGCAATCATATAGTTTGTTGGGCATGTGTTATATTCTTTGCAATAGTAGTAGTGGCGCGTAGAGGGGTTTGAGGGAGATGTAGGGAGGCGATATCCCCCCGTGCGAGGGTTCAGGGGCAGTGCCCCCGAATTTTTTTTGCCTCGATAAACGTGTCACATTTTTGGGCGGTTTTTCGGCACATGGTTTTTGCCGATGGTTTTCTATTTCCGGTTAAGGAATTAGGGTTGTTGACTAATCCAGGTCATTGGGTTAGGGTTTTGTATGTCGCTGACTCCTATATGTATATTGTATTGTAAACAATGTAACACCATGAATGAATATAGAATATGTTGGTTTTCCCGGTTCTGGTTTCCAGGGGAAAAAACTTTGTGTAATGTTTGTATTGTCATTGTATCTTTTCTGTTTTTTTACTGAAAATCAGTTTACAGTAAATATTGTACAAGGTTAAAATCTACATAGTTGTGGTTGTTTAACCATATAAAAAGGTGCTTCACATTATTACATTCCACAAATCATATATAATATGGGGTATACCATGTTACAATACGCCCCTGCCCATTTTTATTGTCACAAGATCATATCTATGGATTTTTAAACCATATATTATGGTGTTAAATGCAGATTCGAGCCCCAATACAATATTTTATATGGTTATAATCCTTATCAAAAGGTGTTCACCTCATTATGTATGTCATGTGGGTTAAAAGCCATATTATATGGTTTATCAAATATTTTAAACCATATTTTTAGGCACAAACTCATATTCGATGCCCAAGAAAGGTGGTGGGTTGTTGGGATTTGATCCCACAACCTCATGTTATTTAACCAAAAGGTTTACTACTGTACTATAGGTCGGCTTTATGTAGAGAATAGCAGAATAGTGCAATTAATGCTTGAAAAATCAGCGAGCCAAGCAAACTTTGGAGGCCATTTCCAGGAGCTACGCTCGGTATTTTTCAATGTCGTCAATTGTGTTGGATTATTGAGTTCGAGCAGAACACAACTAGGCTAGTTTGTAATCATTTTTAAACTTTTATGATGTACGTTTGGAGCATTGAAGAGAAATAAGAAAGCCTCACCCACTGAGACAAAGGCCCGGAGATGTAGGCAATCCTGTCGAACTCCGTTAACAACTTTGTTGTTATGGTTTTTTTTTCTTTGTGCTTACATTCTTATATGCATTTCTTATTATGACTGCTATAATATCTCATTAATTTCTTCTTCTTTCATCAATTCCTAATTGGTAAATGAACTCATGCTTAAAACTTAACCAAGTCTTTAAAAGATCATTTTCGGATCAGTCGATAACAACAGGCGTGTCTTCATCAAACGACCACTTTGGAGGCACATCACCTTTCAAGGTACAAGTTAATTTTTATATTCCCATATTTGAAGGATAGATAGATGCGAATGCCCTAGAAAAATGGTTAAATCTACTAGAAGGTTATTTCTCTGTTCATAATTTCTCAGACAGGGAAAAGATCACATTTGCACTCCTTAAGGCTCTCCCCCATGTCAAACATTGGTGGGAAACTTACTGGGAGCAAAGTTCCACAAAGGAGTATGGAATATATGGGGTCGAGCCCACTTGGTATTTTTTTGTGGATCCGGTAAAGGAACAATATTACCCTATTGGAAACTATGAGGACGAGTACATGAGATAGACCACACTGCTGCAAGAGAGGGGCCAAGTAGTTCTAGAGTTCACTAATACCTTCCATACCTTGCGCACCAAGCTAGGTATCAAAGACTCCGAACGACATTTGGTTCTGAAATTTTGTGGGGCTCTACACAGATACATCCAAACTGAAATGGATTTTCTAGACATCTCACCACTCAGTGTTGCTTATCAATATGTTGTTAAAATCGAGAAGAAATTTAAGCACCAGAACAAATGGGAGTTTGGGTCTCCAAATCCACAGCACCGAAGTATGATAAAGAAGGCCCTAACAAACAGTCTCCTAAAAACCAATCTAAGCCACAGGAAAAGAAGGGTCATGGAAAGATGAATAAGGACACCGGAAAATGGTGTGATTTCCACAAAAGCCCCTGGAATAACACTGATGAATGTCGCTCAAAAATGTCATTGGTGTCCAAGATCAAAGACAAGGAGCCGAACCCTAATTCGGAATCTGATTCAGAAAATACTGATAGAAGATAGATCATCGATGTAGACCCCACTTCCATTGTCGCGGCCACAACAATTCAACTGGGAAAACCAACAAATCCTGAAGATGGGGAGCGCCCTTTTCTTTCACATATGTGGGTGAAGGGAACCCTGTTGCATTTTATTTTTTATAGCGGAAGCCAGAAGAACCTCATTTCAACAGAGGTCGTCAAACAGTTGAGATTGTCGACAACACCACACCCGCATCCATACAACATCGGGTGGCTTCTCCAGGGATGATACCTTCGTGTTAGCCAACAATTTCGATTGTCATATGACATCCAACCCTTCAAGGATGAAGTATTATGCGATGTTGCCTCATTGGATGTCTGTGACATTCTCTTGGGCCAGCCATATATGTGGAAGTGCCATGTTATATATGAGTCTCGACCCCGTAGTGTCATTGTTACTCTGGGGGGTCATCTCTACAGGATACCAGAGGTAGTTCCAACTAATGTCCCACCTAAACTATGCCGCAAGGTAGTATCTCATACTAAAAAATTCAACTTCTTCACCATCTATTCAAAAGGTGAACGGAAGGATACTGCAACCACTATAGCCTCGGCCCAAGCACCTTCTATCCAACACAAACAAGTTGACAATACTGCATCAAAGTGAAAATATTCCTTATCCAAATAGACATCTCATGTAGCCCGACTGGGTGAATAGATTCAACCCCACCATCAACAGGTTCATGACAACCTTCCACAGCGTGACATCTCTAGCAAGGCAAGCAGTGCACCAAGATTCAGTTACAACAATTGCTTTCCCCTCTCCCCTGGGAACTCAATGCAATGGAGACCATTGCTTCCTAAGGAGGGAGGATTGATCTAGGTGGATATCAGTGGCCACCCACTTATTCCAACTGGCTCATTTTGGCAGTTTTGTTTGTAGCTTTTCAAGTTCCAAACTTCCGAGGTCGTTTTGAGGCCCTAAACAACGTTTTTAGAGCTCGCCACAGTCAAACTATAAACAAAGTTGGAGTCTGATGGAAAAATGTGTATTCCTCAGATAGACCTTTCCAGCGAGCTATCATGCACCCCAAACAGAGATCGTATGCCAAAGTTACGCCCCCGGGAAGTTGATACACCAAACTACCCAAAACGGGGTCCACAAAACTGTTGGCTTTTCATCTTCTGGGGTTAGGGTTTTGGATTTTCTTTATGTTAAAAAGACCTTTAGAGCCTCATTGTAAATCATCTTCTTGCAAAGGCGAGTAGCGGACACATCTCTTCTTAGAGATAATCTTCCACCATTCTAGCGAGTCTTTCACTCTGTATTTTTACAGTCTTTGTACATTTTCGCTCATTAATAGAAAATTGTGTATTATTGTATCTATGTGTTTATGGTTGCATCTTTGATACTTTTCTGTTATTGGATATCTGATATATCTCTGTACATTTATTTATTATATATTTTCTCTCATTTCATGCCAAAAATAATCTGGATCACTCACCCCCTCGAAAGACAAAGAGTGCACCTCCACTCCTCATTGTCTCACCGTCCAACACTCTTCATTGTCTCACCAGCCAATCAAACCTAGTCATCGATTGAATGTAAAACCCTATTCATTTAGGAAAACAGAGTGGAAAGTAACTTCCCCAATCCAAATCATAAGGAAAATGAAAAAGACTATCTACCTTCCTTTTTTGATTGGATCGTGGAGCACTGAGATGAATCTTTGCCTTGTCTTCATGCATTTGTACGATCGAGCAAGCCAGTTGAAAGCAAGTTTGACAAAGATTCTTTTTTTTCATCACATAGTGAAATGAAGGTGGAGTTCATTGTTTTATAGAGGGGAGGGACTTATTCTTTGATATGGGATTCTACATGTACTAAGAAGCTAAGAAGCACTTTTATCTTCTGCAAAACAAGTGACATTCTTGGCTACTTTATTTGCCTTTCAATTTTAATCAAATTCACACAATTATTTTTTAAAATCATTCACGCATCTTTTCTATTGTGCTAGAAGAATTAATTATGAAATTAAGTAGTTACTTGATGATTGAATTAATTGTGCTTACCTATTTACCCTAGGCAGCGTTGGTTTCATAGTTGTAGCTAGACTGGTTCAAGGACTCATCTATAGCCGATGAAAGAGAAGAACGAATACCATATTAGGCATCTATCATAATCATCTGAACGGATTCTGCAAGGATAGAAGATGGTCCAAATATCATTCTAAGAGCCTCGAAAGACTAGGACGATGCTTTTAGATCATGAAACACTGCCTAAAACCCATGTAAAAACATATATTATTTCCTAGCCACAGTGTCTTGTTTGAACGGATGTCGCAAGGACAAAAGATGGTCCAAATATACTTTTGAGAGCCTCAAAAGACCAGGAGGATTCTTTTAGATCGTTAAACACTACCCAAAACCCATGTAAAAAACATATATTATTGCCTAGCCACAGTGTCTCCTAATTAATCCAAGTAAAAGAAAGTTTTCATTTCAATTTCAAGGCTGATTGTAGTATAAAGAATCCCATAAAACACTTTGTTCTTCTAAGATTAATGAAAAAAATGGCTTGGCCAGGTAGTAATGACACAAACACTCGTTGATGCAACTAAAGGAAATTAGTCTAAGAATCTACCTTTTGCATGGTTACAAAATTCTCTTACTTCTTTGTTGTTATATTGATCTGTAGATGATGGTACTCCATATAGCTTTCAAGTTGTAGCAGGTTACAACTTAGCATATTATGGGAGGAAAAGAACTTGTAGCACAATGATTTTGGTCGGCTTTGGTGGGTAATGTCAATGGCGGATAAACATGCAACCGTCCTCACATATGGCCATGAAGCCCATCCCACCCACAAATGCCTTTTTTTTTCAATGACACATGTTTAAACTATGTTACATGTTATGTTTTTAACATAGGTATAAAAGTGTTTTGTTTCTTTTTTTCTTTTTGTTTAAAGATTTTATAACTTTTAACCTCAATGGAAAATCTATCAAGGATGGAGTTGCAAAGATTATTTTGTATTGTCAGGGAAATCTCTGGGAGACTACGTACATTCTAAGTGTCTCAATATTGGAATATATTCTAGTGTTGGGTGAGTTTATATGAATGCTAGATCGATCAAAACCATAGGCATTACTGCATCTATAATCTAATGCTTTTTTGCTTTACCTGTGCATCTAGATTAATTTTATTTTTATTAATTTGGTATATTTGGCTAGATACCATAGATGCAGTACAACCATTCCAAGTTCCCTTGGACATGGGGAACAAGATGCTCAAAAATTTGCTTCATGGGTAACCTGCTATCAACACATTTTCTCATCTTCTTGATAGATTTTTGTTGAATCATGCCATCATTGCAATACTAAAAATTGGCTCAGTATTTCATTGATGAGGGTTAAAAGAATAAACCATCTGAAATATGAGAATTGTTGCTATAATGGTGGAAAAAATACTTAGGAAAGATATATAATATTTGTTGTATATTTGATTACCTAACATTCCATACGTGCCTCTATACTTTTGTGTTGACCTTGTATGAAAACAATACAAGTACTAAAAAATGTGTGAAGCTCTTAGCAAGGCAGGGCACCGTATATTCTATTCATTGGGTAACTAGTAAGATTGTAAGGTCTCTTCCAACAAAGCCTTAAAAACATAAATTTAAAACATAGAAAAATGATATCTTAACTTCTTTACAATTCATTATTCATCATATAAGCATATTCAGTAGCATGATAATAAACCACATAACATGGAATACTAATGAAAATACATACCTTTAACTGATGTTATTGTTTTTCTCCAACTCTGCCTGATGCTCTGCTCAAAACCGACTAACCTCCCAGCCAGCTAGGCACAGAGCCTTTCCGGCGCCCTAGCTCCAAGAACCCTTGCGGTTTCCCGGCCCCTGAGACCAAAATCCCCAGCAACCCCGGTGCCCCCTGTGATAGACCTCCAACAAAATCCTCAAGCAAAACCATAACAAGATCCTCAAACAGAACCAGTAATACAATGCTCTAGTATGAAAATAATGCTCCCCAAAAATCCAAAAAGTCCCCTTCCCGAGTGTTTTCCCTTCTCTTATCCTCCTTTTCCCCCTATCTCATTCACTGCCTTCTCCCTTCATTAATTCCCACTCACCTTATCCCTCCATTAATTGTCATCTACCTTATCCCCCCTTTCATAAATGGGTTGATCTTCCGATACAAGTAATAATTAATAATTTATTAAATTGGATTTTATTAAACAAATATTTAATCATGATTATTAATTGATTAATTAATTAAACTAATATACATTAAACAATTATTTAAATCATGACAATTGATTAATTACTTAGGGTTGTTACATACACCCACCCTTCAGAAAACTTCGTCCCGCAGTTAAAGTATTTTATGATACAAGGGAAAAGACACATGGTTCACACATTCATATCCAATAAACAACATTTATTAGTAAGTAAGCCAAGAAAACTCATACATACTAGCGTACATGTACAAGAAATGCATGTGTAGCTAGTACATACAAATCTCGTGCATGTACTAATAATAATAACTATCACCTCTATAGTAATTTATGTATGCATCCAATCCAATCAACAAGACTATTCATTTTATAAAAGATAATAAACCAATCAAATGTTTGTGAAATCCCTTAATTACAATAATCTAGCTCAACAATGTTATTTAGACAATTGTAGTTTAGTTAAGTAATTATGAATATTCATATATACACGCTTTCTTTTCAGAAGGAAAAACAATAAATTCCACCATAAGGCAAATCTCCATACACTCTCAACTATTTCTACTCATCCTTCCTCCCTAACTTACTTCCATCTTCCATTCCTATCCTTCCTCTGCTAGACTATCTTGGAGCGTCAACTATATTGACCTAACTCCAGATAGAACCCGTAAGCAGAAGTGTCACTATCTTGACCAAGCTTCCCCAGCAGGCAACTGACAGTCATCATCACATGTCTAGGGGAGCGTGAGCTAACACCATCCTCCCATGACTCCAGGTTTCAGAGGATACACGGTGGGAAATGCCTCCACCCCTCCTAATAGGACTATGGTCCACACCCTACAATGGAATATACAATGACACCGTGTTGTTGGGAATTTTGTCATTGTTTATTCAGTTTTAGGCAGTCTCACCACCTGAAATCCTCCACTGGTCCACATATCATAGCAATGCATTCAACCAATAGAATTTCACATACAAAGATTCATACCATATTGTTTCTCGGTCGGTGGTCATGACATCCACTTTCATTACCATTATCCCTTGGCTATTTCATAACCCATTGACCTGCAAATTAGTCTATAACACAAACTCATACATATGTATGCATTATCATAATGTAAATGCATCCGACCATAATCTCAATTCGGTATCCATGTACCAACAACTTCAATGTCAAAATTTCCAAGTTAGAAATAGATCTCATAATATCCCCATAATTCAATTAACGTTACCCATTCATAAGATTTTCATTTACATCATAGATTGCATCATATCCACCATCATTCTCATAACGTTAAACATTCATAGATTTCACATTCAAATAATAGATTGCATCATATCCATCATCATTTAAGTGACATTTAAACATTTATAGAATTTGCATTCACATAGTAGGTCGCATCATATCCATCATTATTCAAATAACATTTAAACATTCATAGAATTTACATTCACATAATAGGTCGCATCATATCCATCATCATTCAAATAACATTTAAACATTTATAAAGGTTCGTACGTCTTAAAAGTTCAAGTGTATCATTAATAGTTTTACTGTGAATATAACATAAAGGTGATTAGGCTTCAGGTAATCCTAGCTGTCTAAGTCAAAAGGTGGTGTTACATACACCCAACCTTCGAGAAACATATTCTCGAGGTGGTAAAAAAAGTGAGGGATAATCCCATCGTAATGTCTCAGCATCCTCCCAAGTAGCAGGTCCTGGACTATACTTGTCCCACTAGACCTTAACTTGGTCTACCAGACGGTTCCTGAAATGTCGGACTCTACAGTCCAATATGCGTAACGGTTCTACCATGAGGGTTCCCGCGTCCGATACCTGCAATTCCTTCCAATTTAGTTTATGTGATTCATCAACAACATAATGACGTAGAACAGATACATGAAAAACATTATGAGTTTTATGCAAGTGGGGTGGCAGTACTAGACGATAGGCAACAAGTCCAATTTTCTCTTAGATTTTGAACGGTCCTATAAATCGAGGTGACAACTTTGTCCCCTTCCCGAACCAAATGGTACTCTTATTAGGCCTGATGCGAATGAAAACCCGATCTCCCACTTTATAACTTCGGTCAGTCCTGTGTGCATCCGCATAACTTTTCTGTCTATCCTATGCTTCCTTTAGTCTCTACCTAATCTGAATCACATGTTCCTCCATCTCTTGAATTAACTATGGCCCAACTATTACTCAGTCTTCTAATCTTTCCCAACTCAACGGTGTTTTGCATGGCCTTCCATATAGAGCTTCGTAGGGTGGCATTCCGATGGAGCTATGGAAACTGTTATTGTAGGCGAACTCTACCAAAGGTAGGTACTTCTCCCAATGGGTTTGATTATCCATAACATACATCCTAAGCATGTCTTCCATAACCTGATTTACTCTCTCAGTTTTCCCATCAGTTTCTGGATGATAAGCTGTGCTTAAGTTCAACTGAGTCCCCAACGCTGTTTGCAAACTTTTCCAAAACCTATAAGTGAATCTGGAGTCCCTATCTGAAACGATCTTCTTGGGTATCCCGTGCAAACGGATGACCTCACTTACAAACACGCGTGCCACATCAGTGACATCGTAAGTGTCTCTAACCGGAAAAAAATGAGCACTGTTGGTCAATTTATCAACTATCACAAGAATGGCATTGTTTCTATGAGATGTGAGCGGAAACCCCAGAACAAAATCCATGGAAATGACTTCCCACTTGGACATAGGAACATCATGTGGTTATAAGAGGCCTGCCGGGTGATGGTGGTTGGCTTTCACTTGTTGACACTCTAGGCACTTGGCAACGAAATGGACTACATCGTGCTTCATGCCTACCTAGAAGAAGAGCTTCCTCATGTCTGCATACATTTTCTTCACACCCGGATGTGCACAATAAAGTGCTCTATGGGCTTCCTTCAGTATGATGCTTCGAATATTCCCACCTTCAGGGATGTACATCCTTCCTCGATATCTTAATAGTTCGTCTGCTTCCAGACTATATCCTTCATACTTTGGATCTATTTTCCTCCCATTATGGACTTTTGAAGTAACCTTTAAATACCAACTGTCTCCAAGGAGTTGCATCAACACGTTCCCTCAGATTGACTTTTAAGGGTACCAAGGAGAATAAACGTGGTATCATACTCAAGGCATCCGCGACCACATTTTCCTTTCCCTCGATGTATGAAATACCAAAATTGTACTCACTCATAAACTCACTCCAACACCTTTGCCTGGCATTCAGATCCCTTTGAGTGAAGAGATGTTTTAAACTTTGATGGTCTGTTTTGAGCTCAAAGTTTCGCCCCACTAGATAGTGCCTCCAAAGTTTCAGATCTAGAATTACGGCTGCCAATTCCAAATCATGAGTAGCGTAAAGCTCCTCGTGTTGCTTTAACTTCCTTGACGCATACGCTATCACTCCTCCATCCTGCATTAGCACAACCCCCAACCCTTTCTTCGAGACATCCGTGCAGACTGTGAAGTCCTTTTCCATATCCGACACTCGTAGAATTGGCGCACTAGTTAGTAACCTCTTAAGCTCGATGAATGCACTATCACATTCTTCTGTCCATTCATACCTAACCCCCTTGTGCTGCAAAGTGGTGATGGGTTTCGCTATTTTAGAGAACCCTTCCACAAATCTTCGATAATAACCTGCTAGCCCCATGAAGCTTCTTACCTCATGAGCATTTTTCGACACTGGCCATTCCATAATGGCCTTTACCTTTTCTAGGTCCACAGAGATTCCTTCGCCGGAAATGATATGACCTAAATAGTGGATTTCTTTCTGGAAGAAGGAACACTTCGACAACTTCCCATACAATGTGTTCTCTCTAAGACAGGACAACACCACTCGCAAGTGTTCCTCAACATAACGTGCATTTTCGACTACTTACGCTACTGAAGACGGTTTCCACATCTGCACCATGGCCCTTATCTTAGGGTTTAACCCATAGACAAAGTGTTATGCCTGTCGTTGATCATTATCCATGTATGAAACATATTTCACCAACTCCATGAACCTGATCTCGTACTCTTCCACGATCCTGTTTCCTTGTACTAGAGCATGAAATGCTCCCACTTGTTGTTCCTCATAGTAAGCTGGTAGATATTTCCTTCGGAATCTCTCCTCAAAAATTTCCCAAGAGACAGTGTCCGGGGTAAGGTGAAATTGCCTCTCCAGGTTGCCCCACCATGTTAGGGTCCTAACCAGCACATAGGTAGAACAATATATTCATATGTAATAAAGGTCAATATTAATAAGGCCTTTCAATAAAATAGAATAAGGCAGATGTAAGAAGACCTAATAGAAGCTTCCACTTCTAGAAGGATATTCCTCTAGATGCTTCTTTTGATAGACATATTTAGTATAAATAGGAGTTGAGGGTATGAGAACCCTAGCTTGGAGATTATTGTAATAGAGCGTTGCTCGACTGGAGGTTGCCCCCTCGAAGAGGCCCGTGAACATTGATTTCTGAATCAAGTGCTATTTTTGTTTTTGTTCTTATATCATTTATGTATTATTGTGGAGATTATGATGGTTATATTACTGTTATTCTGCCATTTCTAGCATTTTATTTATGTACTGCATACTTTTTATATCTGGTATATTAGAAGTGGTATAAGAGCACTTTCCTTGGTAGAAATTGTGGGAATTTTTTTCTTCAGGGTAGAGACGTATTCTGGCGTCTTTAAGACACAGAGAACTGTCATTACGCGCATAAACCCGCGGTTGAGGGATTCATACACGCAGGAAATACAAGTGGTTCTTAAGCGCACATTTGTTGGCCACCCTTGTAACCCATGTTTGTACCCCTTTGAGTGGTAGCGCATCAGACAACACTTGTGTACGGATCGACCTAGATTTCCTGAAGCCCTCTTTAGATAAACCGATCGGTCACCTGACTGCTATAGTGCCACCAAGAACAGCACTCGGGAAGATACTCTCTAGTACCTGGGTAGTTGGGTAGTATGGCTAAGGGTACAGTCTATCCTTCTTAGTTAGTGCCCTGAGATATTGGGTCGAGTACTACTGTTGAACCCTGCATGTATATCAGAGAGCTATAGCACAGGGAAAACCCTTGTCTGTAGAACCCTTGAATACCTAAACCTTGGGGGACAGAAACATAAACAAATTAAAACATACAAGATCTATTGTCGCACAACTGTGTTCGGGTTGCCAAATCACTACACTTTTATTCCTGGTTAAGATTTTGTGGATTTCATCTCTGCAGTACTCTTCAGACTGGAGTATAACTCCGCAGGTGTATAAAGAAAAAAAAAAGAGTTTGGAAATTGTTTCACCATTATTTGAGACCTATTCCATTGGATTCACCTCTTCTCCCTTATCACCTTCATACATATCATTTTTTGGCAAAATGTTTTGACCCCACTAGCCCCTTTTTAGTTCCCCCATCCTCATGGCCCATACCCATAGCCAAGAATTGGAAGCTCACTTTAATACCTTGCAATCTAGTTTCATCACGACCCAACAAGAAGTGAAACAACTCAGTGCCAATTTTGAAACCATCAATACAACCATGCAGTCCTCAATGGAGGAAGTCAAACAAGAACTGACCACCCAGTTTGAATCTGTCTTTTCATCACTTTGCACCAAACTGAAAATCCCTATAGATAACCCTTCTCTTGACTCACCTCCACATATTGACGGTGAACATTCCTCTCATTCCCATAACTTTCAGCACCATCACTTTCAATATGACCTACGCATTTCGCGGGTGGATGTGACCAAATTTGATGGCTCGGACCCCACTGGGTGGGTAACCCAAATGGAACATTATTTCTCTTTATATGGCATTACAGACGACTTGGCCAAACTTCGGTATGGTGTTCTTCATCTAGATCAAGAACGTTGGCAATGGTGGCAATAGAGAAAAACTTCCCGTCAAGGGTATATTGCTTGGACACACTTTGTGGCTAAGCTTTATGAACGCTTTGACACTGACACCAACCATTTGGGCCATTTGACAAAGTTGAAACAATCAAGAACAGTGAAATAATTTATAGTTGCCTTTGAGCGCCTGGCTTTTCGAATAGAAGGCATGACTGATGCCTTCTTTCGAGAGTGTTTTATTAGTGGCCTCAAGGATGAGATTCGGGCCCATGTCCTCATGGCTTGACCTTCGAGTTGGGTGGAGGCTACTAAAAGAGCAAAATAAGCACAATAGGTTGTATCTTCTCAAAAAATAAACCCTCCTTTATCCCTCGCCCTAAACCCGTAAATCCCACTACACCCTCCGCCCCACTAAAGATCCAAAAATTGACCAGGGCTGAAATGGCTTAATGCCAACTCAAAGGCCTTTGTTATAATTATGATGACAAATATTTCCCGGGCCACAAGTGTAAGGAACAAAAGATTTTTATGGCCATCTCCGAGGGTATTTCAGAAGAGGATGTTGAAACTCCCCTTGTGTCTAAGTCACCTGAAACCACTGACATAACCCCTCCCTCAGACCCTCCCGAAGTAGAACCGGTCATTTCCCTCAATGCTTTCACTGGCTTCTCCACTCCCCAAACCCTCAAGTTAATCGGTTACATCAAGCATCGGAAGGTCATCATTCTGGTTGATAGTGGAAGCACCCATAATTTTATCCATCACCGCATTGCCCAAGAAACTCATTGCTACATCCATGCCGTCAACAATTTCCAAATCATGATTGCCAATGGTGGTTCCATGAAATGTGGAGGACGTTGTGAAAATGTGCATCTCCAAATCGGTGACTACCACCTAAAATCCCATATGTTTGCTATCGACATGGGTAGTTGTGACATTGTGTTGGGTGCAGATTGGCTAAGGACTTTGGGTCCCATTCTCATGGATTTTAAGGAATTAACCATACAATTCGATCAGGAGGGCCACCAATATAAATTCCAAGGCATCACCGCTGGTTCACCTGAGATCATTAGTTCCCATCGCATGGAAAAGCTACTCAAAAAAGGTCATTCTGGTGTTATTGCCCAACTCCATGCCATACAAACAACAGAGACACCCTCGGTGCCGCAAGATCTCCAAGCCCTCCTCTCTAAACATCAAATGGTATTTTCCACTCCCCAAGGACTCCCTCCTTCCTGTGGTGTTCATGATCATTCCATTCCCCTTTTACCCGGAATCCTTCCTCCCAATATCCGTCCGTATCGCCACCCCTTTTCACAAAAAAATGAAATTGAGAAAACGGTCTAGGAACTCCTTGGTGCAGGCGTTATCCATCCTAGTACAAGCCCCTACTCTTCTCCTGTAGTCATGGTCCTGAAGAAAGAAGGTTCTTGGAAAATGTGTCCTGACTTTCGTGCCCTCAAAAAACTGACCATTAAAGACAAATTTCTCATTCCCGTCATTGATGACCTCCTAGATGAATTGAGTGGTGCCCAATTCTTTACTAAATTTGATCTTCGCTCGGGTTACCACCAGATACGTATGAAAGAGGCAGACATTCCCAAGACTGCCTTTAGAACTCATGAGGGCCACTATGAGTGTTTGGTCATGCCCTTTGGCTTGTGTAATTCCCCCTCCACCTTCCAAAGCCTCATGAATCATGTATTCTGTCCTTTTCTACTTCATTTTGTCTTAGTTTTCTTTGATGATATCTTCATCTATAGCAAAACCTGGACAGATCATCTTACTCATGTGGATCGAGTTCTCCATCTACTCTCTCAACACCAACTTTTCCTGAAACAGTCTAAATGTGCTTTTGGCGCCTTAGAAGTAGAATACTTGGGTCATCTGGTTGGCAAGGATTGTCAGGGTGGATTCGAAAAAGATTGAAGCTATGCAAGACTAGCCGAACCCAAATACTCTCAAAAGCTTGTGGGGATTTTTGGGCTTAACAAGGTACTATCGCAAGTTTGTTAATAATTATGGAAAGATTGCAGCACCTCTCACCGCTCTCCTCAAAAAGAACTCTTTCACTTGGACTCCAGCCACTGCTCAAGCTTTTCAAACCTTGAAGATGGCCATGTGCACCACTCCAGTTCTGGCCCTTCTTGATTTCACAAAGGCCTTTGTGTTGGAATGTGATGCCTCAGGGAAAGGAATTGGTGTTGTCCTTATGCAAGAGGGTCAACCTCTGGCCTTTACCAGCAAGCAACTATCTGAGAGGAATTTGGGCAAATCCATCTATGAAAAGGAAATGATTGCTATTCTGCATGTCGTTGATCTGTGGCGCCCTTATCTATTGGGGCAACGTTTCCAAATTAAGACCGACCATCAAAGCCTCAAGTATTTTCTAGAACAACGCATTTCCTCCCCGGAGCAACAAAAATGGGTGACTAAGCTCTTTGGATATGATTATGAGATCATTTACAAGAAAGGCAAAGCCAATGTGGTGGTAGATGCACTTTCCCGAAAATATGAAGATGAAGGATCCCTTTTTTCTCTTTCCTTCATTGTACCAGATTGGCTCCAAGCCGCTCGCCAGGAATGGCTACAAGATCCCAAAAGTTCGCATCTGATCTAGTAATTGTAGTCCAATGCTCCAGCTCCCCCAGGGTACTCTTGGATCCATGATGAGCTTTGATACAAAGGTCGTTTGTATTTAAGTAAACAATCAAAGCTTAAATCCATGGTACTTTCTGAGCTTGCTACACCCACAGCGGGGCACTCAGGGTTTACCAAAACCTATGATAGGGTCAAACGTTCTTTTTTCTAGGATGGTATGAAACATGACATTCGTAATTTTGTCACTGAATGTGATGTGTGTCAATGCAACAAGGGAGAAACAGTCAAATCTCTGGTCACACTATAATCACTTTCGATTCCACCTGCTATTTGGAAGGATATCTCTATGGACTTTATTACCGGCTTACCCAAATCGAGAAATAAATCAGTCATAATGGTGGTTTTTGATCACCTTTCCAAGTATGCTCATTTTTGCACTCTTCAACACCCATTTACAGCATCCACAGTGGCTCAAAATTTCATGGACCAAGTCTTCAAGCTTCATAGCATGTCACACTCTATTGTTTCTGATCGTGACCCAACTTTCACAAGCAACTTTTGGCAAGAACTGTTCAAGCTACAGGGCACCCAATTGCATCTCAACACGGCTTATCATCCCCAGACTGATGGTCAAATGGAAGTTGTCAACAAGTGTTTGGAAACATATCTGAGGTGTTTTGCCTCTGAAAAGAAAAATCAGTGGGCTCAATGGTTACCCCTAGCTGAATGGTGGTACAACACTTCCTACCATACAGCTACACGCATGACTCCTTTTGAAGTAGTGTATGGATAGAAGCCACCTTCAGTTCTCTCATACTTACCGGGTACCTCGAAGGTCCAGGCGGTTGACCAAACACTTACAGTTTGAGAGGATATTCTTCGTACCCTCAAAGAGAACTTGGTCATGGCACAAAATTGCATGAAGAAACAAGCAGATCAAGGTCGCTCTGAATGCCAATTTGCAGAAGGGGATCAGGTGTTTCTGCAACTGCAACCTTACAAGAAAACTTCCCTCAAGGTAGAGCCTTGTCAGAAGCTAGCACCCAAATTTTATGGTCCTTATACAGTTCTCAAGCGTGTGGGACAAGTAGCCTATCAGTTAGCTCTGCCCATTCATTCAAAGCTACATCTTGTTTTTCATGTTTCATGCTTAAAGAAGCTGATTGGAACTAGGTTCCAAATTCAAACCAACCTTCCTAAGTTAGCTGAAGAAGGATCCATTTGGCTACAGACAGAAGCAGTTTTGAACCAGCGTGAGCGTCGCCTGCATCAGAGAACCATCAAGGAAGTGCTAGTCCAGTGGAAAGATACAACTCCAACAGATGCCACTTGGGAACTAGCTACCATTCTGCAACAATTTCCACATCTCAAGCCTTGAGGACAAGGTTGTTTTTAAGGGGGCGGATATGTTAGGGTCCTAACCCGCACATAGGTAGAAAAATATATTTGGATGTAATAAAGGTCAATATTAATAAGGCCTTTCAATAAAATAGAATAAGGCGGATGTAAGAAGACCTAATAGAAGCTTCCTCTTCTAGAAGGATCTTCCTCTAGATGCTTCTTTTGATATACATATTTAGTATAAATAGGAGTCGAGGGTATGAGAACCTTGTCTTGGAGATTATTGTAATAGAGCGTTGCTCGACTGGAGGTTGCCCCCTCGAAGAGTCCCATGAACATTGCTTTCTAAATCAAGTGTTATTTTTGTTGTTGTTCTTATATCATTTATGTGTTATTGTGGAGATTATGCTGGTTATATTACTGTTATTTTGTCATTTCTAGCATTTTATTTCTGTACTGCATAACTTTTATATCTGGTATATTACACACCAGTTCAGGGAATTGTCCCTTAACTGAAAGATATCTATTTTTGCCTTTGATGTGGAAGCATAGTCTCTTAAGGTGAAACATCTTTTCATTCCTTCCAACCATGCCTCTGCACGTTCACTGGCATGACCCCCGACGAACTCTGGAAGTTTAATCTTTTGCAGTTCTCTAGTGATGTCTTTAGGTGGAGGCCCTGTTAGGATATTTAGACACTTAGGAGTTAGTTAAGATCTACTTGGTCTAATATGTCGTTAGGTAAAAGTGTGTTTCTTTAGTATGCATTAGTATGCATTTGTAGTTAGGCAATCCGACGGTCACGATATGTTCCCGACA
>ML788362.1:663303-673818 GCA_009831015.1 Picea engelmannii
GAGTTTCTAAATGACACTTCTAATGAAATCATTGTGGTCATAACTAATATACATTTTTATTTATTTATCGTAGGTCCCTTCTCAAATGGAGATTTCAATCCATAGTTCACGTTAACCACCATCATGTACATCTATTTTCCTCCTTTTCAACATATTCATACCAACATAATGATGAAATTCATCTGCATTGGGAAATGAGTGACATATATTTTGTGGAGTATCATGCACAAATTTTATTACCATCCTCGTCAAATTCAGGAATGTCCCATTTTCTACTTATTGTACTAAATTAGAGTGAAAAACTATAACTGCAATTAAAATTGTGGTCGGTAAGGGAGATCGATGAAGAATCAAATTGAAATCTCATTGACCTCTTTAAATTCATATTCATTTGTCTAATAATCATAAACATCACTATTGACATCTTCATTGTCATTGGTGGGATCTTGCATAGGGGTGTAACAAGGGTCTATGGGCCCATTAGAGTGAATAATAGGATATGTATGGTGGACAATTAATGTAATGCCGATTAGATCCATTATTAAATAAGGCCCACTAAATAGTTACAATGATCTAATTGTGGCATTCTCTCATTAAAGAAGGCTCACTAGGTAGTTAGCATTTAGTTATGGTTAGAGTTCGCTAGATAGCTATAAATAAAGATGGAGTCATCCTTATATGATCATCTATTGAAATATTATTATATTGTCATACTAAAGGTTGCCCCTAGAAGGGGTAAGTAAAGAAAGGTACATATCATTCCATAAAATGATATTGCATGATGTTACCTTGAGTTTCTCAATTGAGTTTAGCTTGGATGGTTGTGAGGAAAGATTGTTATCCTCCCCACTCGGGTTCAATTCCCATAAATGACATGTTAAGCTCATAATGAGTATGTTGTTTTCCTAATAATTCATTAATTATATAAGATTTATATATTTTTTATAAATAGGATTAATTTTTAAAAGTATAAAAAAAATGTGAAATATGGGAAAGCTTATAAATTCTTCATAAATATGAGATTAAATTGCAAGTGGGTTTCAATGTCCAAGTTTTATGTATAGGGATAAAAGTTAAATGTTTATGGATATAATGGACATATCAGTGACTAATTGAAACTGAGATGGATTGGGTAAGATTTTGTTTATTTGAGACTAATTCATTAATTATATAAGATTTATATATTTTTTTATAAATAGGATTAATTTTTAAAAGTATAAAAAAATTGTGAAATATGGGAAAGCTTATAAATTCTTCATAAATATGAGATTAAATTGCAAGTGGGTTTCAATGTCCAAGTTTTATGTATAAGGATAAAAGTTAAATGTTTATGGATATAATGGACATATCAGTGACTAATTGAAACTGAGATGGATTGGGTAAGATTTTGTTTATTTGAGACTTAAGGAAGTAAATTAATTGCCCAAGACCTCAAAAGAAAATTACTTACCCAAGACCTAAAACAATTTCTTAAATTTGAAAGTATACCTAGGAGTCAAAGTAGATATTTTAAGTAACATGATTTTTTTGAAATAATAATAATAAATTTTCTAATAAATATTTTAAATAAAGTGAATTTTTTTAAATAACAATAATAAATCTGATATTTACATTTACAGATTCATAGATATTGAATTATGATAAATTTTACCACCTTAAATAAATAAATAAATCATAAAATATCATAGCTAAGCAGAAACATATCACATGGGACTCATAAGGTAATAGTTAGTCGTTTACTAATAAACACATAATGCCTCACTGTCATCCCAAATAAATGAAGCGGGAGACTATAATGAGAATATGACCGCTGGGGTTTGTTTGTTTTTTAAGAAGAAAAGAGAACAAAAGATGCATCATATCTTATCCTCCAAAATATGTTCGAAAACTTGTCATAATATCAGAAATGAAGAAATTAATGAGTCATAATAACTTCTGATTTCCTCCACTTCGCCACAAACTTTGCAATCCTTGCATGCTGAGCTTATGAAAATTACAAACACAACGAAGAAGCCGCCAGAAAAATTGACGCTGAAGGTGCCAATCTGAATGATATTACACTCCTAAAAATCAATAGAATCCAGTTTCCTGATCTTTAGAAATATTTAGATACGACTAAAGTTGTAGCTCCCAACCATAGGACTTAAGAGATCGAAAATATGCCCCAGTTCAAGAATTTGACACTCTTGCAACTTTTCTTCTGGTGATACAATAGACACAGTGGTCTAAGTCCCTCATTTCTTTACATTCTTGTTCCCAGATAGGTCGAAGAGGATTATATGGTACAAACATGCAGAGCAATAAGTAACTAGGAAACACAACTTCTCACTAACGGATGTCAATTGACATTCTTCTTCAATCTTCACAAAAATAGAGAGGAATAAGTATTTTCATACAAAAGAGATTTGAAATCATAGAAACTCTATTTGAAAAGATATGCAATACTTTTACTATAATAGTTTATTCACATACAATTATCCTTTAGAGTAAGAAGTTGCCAAGCAAACCTCATATTCAACTTTATCCAATATAAAGGAAAATATCATATAGGAAACAAGCACCCAAACTGGAGTATTCATCCTCAACCTATCAATCAGACCACTATTTTGTGGACACTCCATTAACATAAGTGGTGTATTGAAATTTCATCATATCACACAATGGAAAGGAGAATAGCATGTACTGGGAACAAAAATTCATTACCTTGACGTTGAAGGAATAGAGCACTGAAAGATCAATAGTGGTAATATTCAAGTGTAAAATCGTCATATTGAGATTACCAAGAGCCAAGATGGCTTTGAGAAGCTTCCCAGGCTTCTTCAGAGAGAGAACTTTGAAACTCGCGTGTGTTTCGATCAGTCACCTCTACATCAGCGATTGTAGACTTTCTTTCTGCAGTAAATTCATTGTTGTGATCCAAATTAGATCTATCCATGTCGTATTTCGATTCTTCTTGCTATGAGGAATATGAAGTATACTATGGAGAGAGGAATAAATCGTTGAACGGAGTGGTAGCTAATTTGGGACTCTGAAATCCTTCCAGTTTACACTGCTTTCTATGCTTCTGAGCTTGAGCTTGAAGAGACTGCAAGAGTTGTTCCAGTGCTTTCACAAAGTCAATTGCTCCTCCACTAATGGAGGCCTGATCTCCCTGAGAAAACAAATATATGACCCAAATAAGTCCCTACACGATACGTTTCATATAAAGTTATAAGAATAGTGGAATGATATTATAATGGTGCAAGACTCTTACCCTCTGGATGAAAGAGACGGGCATAAGGGAACGTAGGATAGTTAAATTCTTGTTCATTTGCTTTCTCCTATTGCGTTCAACAACAATGTGAGTCATCCTTTGGATCTCAACTTCTTTAGTGTTCTTGCAGACCTTGGAACGCTTCCTCTTCCTAATCTGTTCACAGGTAGATGTATTGGTTGGGTAACCATTAATATTCCCCAATCTCTTGTATTTGCAATTGTCTGAAGAATTTGGGCTCACGGCTTGAAGAGCTCAAACCCTCCTTTGGGGCATCCAAGATGGAAAACTGATCTTTTACTTCAGTTTTGACAAGCGAAGTACATGATTCCAAGGCATGGGTTATGTAGATTTCAGGTTCAAATGGCTGAACTTCCCTCTGCATAAAGTTATAGTTGGGCTTCTTGACCTGAACTGTAATTATATATGGTCCGAAAATGGGAGGGGTCATTAACCCTATGCATAAATATATATCATGGTTGGATTCGTCTTCCTTCGTGTCTAACGAACCTGCTACTTGAAGGAAAAACAAAAGCCATGATTATGGCACTGCTTGATGCCCTCAAAACGAAAATACCACCACCAGAGAGGGCGAGATCTCATCCCTCCAAGTCTCAGACGAGCCAGAGGGAAGATTGGTAGAGACTGAGTATATATGGAGATGTTATGCACAACATACATGAATCTAACCGCCTAATTTATTCAAACATGTTTATATGTTATAAAACACTGAATTAACCAAAATCAAAGTAAAATCAGACACTTACCATAATAGCATCGCATCTTTCGCCATTCTTCAAGCTTCCATGGCCATGCAATTACAAAACAGGGGATTGAGGGTAAATGCAGGGTGAGGCAATCCTGCAAGTTTTTTCAAATTCAAAAAAGAGCGCGGAATGAATAAAGAATGTAAAGGTGCAGCATTAAACATCGGGTGACCTCACGTCCCGTCAGTTCACGAAGGTTTGTATTATCCATTTCATGCTTGAGCGATGGCATGCGTCAGAAGTTATGAGTATTACATCCATTCATCATGCAGTGGATAATGCTTGCCGGAAGACAACCTAAAAGGAAACGAAGATCGTCGTACTGAGCGTGGACGTGGGATCTAATGTGGGTGTACACAGGACAATCTAAGATGAGATATTATAATGGTCTTTGTAGCAAGGTGAAGGATTTAGGATTTCGGTTAAATTTCGACTATTTCATAAGACCATTGCAACTTATTAGATATTGAGAACTACAAATCTTGATGAGCCTGGTGCCAAACAAATTCTCAACCAACTTTTCAGAGTTTCTATTGTATTTGCTAGCTAAAACAAGGTCTTCCTGTAGACATAAAGGATTATGATTGGAATCATTGCTTAAAACAACAACGTGATTAGTTGTTGTTCTAGCATTAAATCCTTCTAGCAAAAGGATATTATCTTTCTTTATCAAACTATAAATATCATGTCTAAGCCATTGTAAGTACAATTTTTATCTAGATTGTTTTTCTTATAAAAAGTAGAATTAATTGGTACGAAATAACATATTGCTATATAAATCTTCTTAGAGTTGATACTAGAAATCTCCATCCATTTATATTGATTGAAAGGGTCTTTATTCATGTATCATAATTTCACTTCAATATGTATTTTAATACAAATTCCATTATATATCAATTCACCAATCTCATCAAATCTATTCATATTAATAATAATTATTATTTTAATATAAATAATATGAATGTTTTTTTCCTTATGGGTGATGATTTCATAAAGTCAAGGGCTCACTTAAGTGGTATCAAAACCTTTTATTCCACTAACTTGGTGGCCCATCTTTCAAGCAATCATTGGACAACAAAATGTCAACAAAAAAAATATTAAAAATGGGGACGTGATTCATTGAAAAGAGCACTAAGAAAAATTGCATTCAATCCTTGAGAACTACAATCATGTTAAAGGAAGAGACACAAAATGTTGGTTTGAAGATGAAAGTCTGCCACTAGAATGCAATTTGTTCATTCTAAATGTACAACAGTCTTGAATGTAAAAGGCAATAATTAACATCAACAATTTTACATTGGGTAGAACATCATTGGGCATACAAATCCAATGGAAAAATCCATAATAATTGATTATTAGGATTAACATCAGGTGTCTATGGTGTGACCAATCAAAGCAAAGTGGTTGCAATCTCAAACTTGTCGATGACCTATTTGCATTCCCACTCTAAAGAAAAGTTTGGGTTCAAGACTATTGATTGTTGGAGATAATGCTTCCATTAATGTTGTGTTCTATGTTTGGATTTAGTTAGAATCTATTGGAGGTTGTTGATAGATTCTTTCAACAACTATCTCTATGTATGGAGATAGTTGGATCTAATTCCAACTTTATATATGTGTTGTAATTGTGCAGAAAGGTAATGTAATAGAAATTATTATTTGTGTGTATAATCCTGCGCTATGATCGCTCTCTCGAATTTTAACATGGTATCAGAGCGAGTAGCTCTGGCTTAACTCCCTCACGGGAGGGCCAGGATCACGTGAGACTCTTGATTGCCAATCCCTTGTAAATATGTAGGATTAGTGTGTAAGTGTGATTATTGTGTGTGAGGTTGTTGCGTATCTGAACGACTCTAGATCACCACTGTTAGATGAGCAATTGATGTCCATTCTATGCATTGTTTCTCTTGTGGAAGAAATTAGTTTGCTTGAGTATGCAACCTGTTGGAGCATGCGACAATTGTAAGATCGTGCTTGGAGCCACGTGAAGAAGAAAGACCCTGAGTGGAGCTGCGACTCTGCAAAGAGTTGCCCGTGTTGTTTTGTACTTATTGATTCGCCACCACCAAGAGAGCGTAGAGTTGTTGTTTGCTATTGCTCGAAGAGACTGTGAATTGGTGACGTGATATTAAAGAGCCCGTGAAGGCATTTTCAAAACTAGAAGAGATGCAAGCCTATATCGACACTTCCCATTTAGAACCCGTGACCTCTTTTTCCTATGCCTATTTACCGGAGTTTGTAAAAAGCAATGAGAGGCAGCTATATTAATTAGTTTGTATTAGTTATATTAATTAATGAAAATGTATTTTTTGGTTTGTAAAATTTATATGAAGCAGAACCAATCAATGTACAGAGTAACATAATTCAAATTAGTGGTTCTCAATGTTCTTCGGTGCCAAGGGAACACATCACAGATTTGATTATGCCTACATTATGTCAGATGTTGGAGATCCTTGTTGTACTTCGATGCTTCAAGATCATCAGTTACAGGTTATCCTTATTTATATTGTTGTAGATGTGTTTAAAGAAGGTCAATTGTATGATTGAGTGCTGAAAATATCCAGTAATCACATCATTGTCCTATATAACTGTCAAAATTTGTTCTTCGGGGGAATTTCAGAGATGGTAGTGTATCCATAGGATAATTCAGTGTCGAGGCTATACTTTGGGGTAGTCAAGAAACGTCAATTCTACAAATTCATCAATGATGGTTAGAAGCATTGTTTTCTTAAATGAGTTGAAAGGGAAGCTCAAAGTTGTAGAGAAGAAAGAGCGTATACCAGAAGATTTCAGAGTGGATAGGAGTGTTCATGAAGACTAGTTAGACAAAGAAAGACAATGATTAATATTGTAAGTTGTTATTGAGTATTGTAATTTTTTGTAATGTAAGCATTAAGGGGGGCTGTTGGAGATAATGCTTCCATTAATGTTGTGTGTTATGTTTGGATTTGGTTAGAATCTGTTGGAAATTTGTTGGAGGTTGTTGAGAGATTCTCTCAACAACTATCTCTATGTATGGAGATAGTTGGATCTAATTCCAACTTTATATACGTGTTGTAATTGTGCAGAAAGGTAATGTAATAGAAATTATTATTTGTGTGTATAATCCTGTGCTATGACTTCTCTCTCGAATTTTATCATTGACTTTGTATACAAATCATAACATTCCCTATTGATGCAGATTTGTATGGGTTTACATGGAAATTGTACAAAATATTAAACAAGAGCATTGACAACTAGAATTAATTCAAAGTAAGTATTAAAGAAAGCGAGGAGTAGTGAAGGTAAACTGTGTTAAAGGGAAGCTTCAATTCTTAAAAACAATCCTTTGAGTAAGCTTCATAATAGTTGAAAAAAGGTTAGACATGTGTATTTTCATTAGGTAGGCTTTGAACCACCCACGAACATGCCACAAATTGGATTTCATCTAGGATGGTGAACAAAATATCATATATGACCAACAAACTCCACCAAATTCCATTCAGTACTAAATAGTCATGATACCCTACCCTTCGCTAGCCACGAGTGCCATGGGTAACATGTGAAGTTGAAACAAAAACAAGTGCAACCTCCATTCTATGAAAAATTGTACATAAAAAAATATAATTTCGTCAATTGGATGAAAGGATATTAATATTTCATTAAACATATAATGTTCTATTATAATGCAAAATGAGTTTTGTAATCGAGGCATCCTCTGTCATACCAAGTAACATAAGCCATTCAAATCATCATCATTTGTTTTTGGAAATATTGTTTAAAGGGTTTGGAAATCACATTTCCTTATCTCCTCAAACTTATTTCCTTATGTCCTCAACCTTATCAAATAGGAAAAAGTGATAAGAAAAAGTAACAAGGGAAATAGCTGCAAAGCAGCTAGTCCCTGCCTCATTGAAAAAATCCGAAGTTTATTGAATGAAGTTTATCCTCACGTATAAATAATAAACTCGACAAATTTTAAAGTAGATTATTCCTCTTAGCCTATATCTCTAAATTGTTCAATTTGTTTGAAGTAAAACAATAAATTTATGTGAGTTTATTAATATATTTGTCTTTGATTCCTGGATGGGGTGTCGCGTTGCAACGGGAGGCCACGTAGCCTGCCCCAGACCCAATCCATTAATATGGTATGCTGTCACCCTTCACCTCACTATTAAATGGAGGGAGGCCATTACTGCCCCCGATAAGGGGAGGATAGCTCCCTCGTGTGAGAAGAATGGTGGCCACAAAGTGTAATGGCAATGGGAAGCTTGGTAAAGGGGTTATGTCGGGTCTTAGCATTTGAAGCCTTCTAACGACATAAAATTGAATGTAGTAGAGGGTAATATATGCACTGTGATAGATGAAGGTGATAAATCTCACAAAGAAAATGCGACTTTGGTGCCTTGGTTAAAACCACCAATGCCATTATCTTATCATTGTGGCCCCATTTAAATCTTATGTGAATTCGATCAAAACAGTAATTAGGTCGCTGTAAATTTTATCCTCATGAAAGATCATTCTCTGATTCGATATCATAATGTGAAATGTAATGATTCTTCTCACTTTATAAGGTTATACACATTCCTTTCTTGCCTAGCCAAGAATCGTTCTGGTTCACTAAAATCTTCAGAGCCGCCCACTGAAGTACATGTTCAAGGATTACTGGAGTCTTCCATCTTCTATATACACAATGGATATCCACCGGTGTATGAACTAATGTTAGAGAATGTATGTGTCCATTGAGCATCAATCACTAAGATTGTTCAAATGTTATATTTACAAATTACTTTTTCATTTGTTAGTTTCAACTTTCTCTTAGACAAGTTTGGCTTCTCTTAGAATTTTGTATATGCGCATATATAGAAGTCGTTCGGCTTCCGTATATGCGCATATAGAAAAGTCGGTAGCTTCTGTATATGCGCATATACAGAAGCCCACCACTTTCATATATGCACATATATGGAAGATGGTTTCGTATATGCGCATATACGAAAGACGACCACTTCCATATATGTGCATATATGGAAGTCGACCACTTCAGTATATGCACATATACGGAAGGTGGAAGGTGGCTTCCGTATAGGCTTCGACTTCCATATATGTGCATATACAGAATCTGGCCACTTCCATATATGCGCTTATACATAATCTGTCACCTTCTGTATATGTGCATACACGAAAGCCGACCACTTTTGTATATGTAGAAGTGGTCAGATTTCATATATGTGTATATACGAGAGTGGTCAGCTTATGTATATGCACATATACAGAGGTGGTTAGCTTCCGTATATGTGCATATACGGAAGCTGACCATTTCCATATATGTGCATATATGGAAGACGACCATTTCCGTATATGCGCATATACAGAAATGGTTGGATTTCGTATATGCGCATATACGAAAGTGGTCAAGTTCCGTATATGCGCATATACAGAAGCTGACCACTTCATATATGCACATATACATAAGCTAGCCACTTTTGTATATGCACATATACAGAAGCCGACCACTTCTGTATAAGCACGTATATGAAAATGGTCAGCTTCTGTTTACGCACTTGTATAGAAGTTGACCACTTTTGTATATGTGCATATATGGCACATATATGGAAGCTGACCACTTCCGTATATGCACATATATGGAAGTGGTCAGCTTCTGTATATGCGCATATACGGAAGTGGTCAACTTCCATATATGTGCATATATGACACATATACGAAAGTTGACCACTTTCGTATATGCACATATACAAAAGTTGACCACTTATGTATATGCGCATATACGAAAATGGTCGAATTTCGTATATGTGCATATACGGAAGCCGACCACATTCATATATGTGCATATACGCAAGTGGCCAGCTTCTGTATATGCGCATATGACCATTGATCATGAGAAGCTTCATTCAGGGCCTAAGGCCCTTGATTTCATCCCCCAAGCATTGTGAAGGCCTCAATATGTTTCTATGGTATATATACAGATATATATATCGACACATGTACCTAGTATATGTTGATATATACCATTATATATACTAAGTATATATATCAGTGTATATACTTTCTATATATATCGGTATACATACTTGTATATATACCGACATATATTCCTAGTATATATGCTGGTATATATACTATATTAAGGATATATACGAGGTATATTTACTTAATATATATACTAACATATATACCTAGTATATATACTCATATATACTAAGTATATATACTGATGTATATATACTAGGTATATATACCAATATATATACTAAGTATATATACCGACACATATACCCAGTATATGTCGATATATATACTTAGTATATATATCGGTATATATACTGACACACACACACACACTGTTAAGCCCTAATGTTGGCTCATTACCCCTTAATTGGGGCATATTAGAGTAGTAATGCTATTTTATTTATGTCGGCTTTAGGCCATTAGTTGTAATTTAGATTAGTAATGTTATTTTAATTATGTCGGCTTTAAGCCATTATTTGTAATTATACCT